>JAQMYJ010000004.1:4976982-4987777 GCA_030014305.1 Clarias laeviceps | reverse complement strand
TTTATTCATTTTAGTTTTTTCTCTCCTCCTTGTCTGTGTTTGTCTGTCTGTCGATTTGTTTCCCCGAGTCTGTGGAATGTGATGCGTGGGAAGGCTGATTAAGCCATCGATTGGTTTAATGAAATGTTAGTGCTGTGTGGAGGAATGAGGAGCTGCAGACGCTGGCTCGGCTCTGAGAAACCTCTCCAAAGCTGATTCCGGGAGATAAAACCGTCAACAGCACACCTGCACAACACCACTCGACCTGCCTCCCTACAGTGTCTGAACACACACACACACACACACACACACACACACACACACACACACACACATTCACATTCTTTTCCTCGTAAAACAGCCAAGTGCATCCTTGTCTTCTCTGTGTGTTCCTGTGTTCAGCGATTCATTATTGAGCCTAAACTCAATCCCTGTGAACCATGTGTGAACCACAAAAACCTCAACCAGACCTCCCCGCCCGCCAACACACACACACACACACACACACACACACACACACACACACACTGAGCTTGGGGTTCCTTTATCCTGCGTTCACAGACACCCCCCCCCCCCACCACCACCAGCACAGTTTTAGGGCCTCGTACACCAGAGAGTGACGGATGATGGCACTGCCATGCCCGGTGTTAAACCTAAGCCGTTCTACAGACGGAGGACTGAAGAAAAGCCTCTCGTACTGACAGACATGGTGCAGCTTGGGGCCCGAACACTCCGGGGTCAGACGTGCATGTGAGAATTGAGACACATGGCAGCGAGTGAGATGGCAAGGTTGTAAAATGTGTTTAGAAAAATACCTTAACTTTCGCAAAATGTCAGAAATATTCAGATGTAATTGAAGCATATGTTTCACACACTGGTATAGTTTTTCCAATTAAAATAACAAACACCTGGCTGTCTCAAAATACTGTCGACCCATCTAAATCCATATGGAAACGGTTGAAGAAGAAAAAAAAAAAAAGTAATATCCACCAGTATATTCTGATACTATGGCGGCATATGTTACACATAATTGTTTCTATTTGTACCTTGAAAAGCAGGGAGAGGGACACTGTAGACTGGAGATGCAGGAAAAATTGCCATTATTTCTTACATCTCGCACGGTATCGCGATGTGGTGTTCATGTCTCCGGAAAAGCTGCTTGAAATTTTCCACTAATTAAATCCGTATAATTATTACCAGCTTTTAAACAGTGTGTATCACTAGAAGCACACGTTCTTCAATGTTTAACACAAAAATACACGGCCGACATTAAGCGAAGAACTCCTCGGATATGTTAATCAGACTGGTGGCCCAGACAAGCGTGCGTCAGTGCACTACTACTGCTCGACTGTGGAGAGACTTTCTGAACACACTGCATACGCAGCGCTACCTCGGCATACGGATTTAATCTGCTGTGGAGGCCAGATTTCATATTGTGTATTGAAACACATTTTCCCATCAGAAATAATGTAAATGCAGATCATTCGTTCCAGCCACCCAACAATATTACCAAAACTTTATTTCCAAACACATTTTTGCATATAAACCAATCAAAACATTTTGAAAAGACATGTAAACGAAGTGAAATATAAATTAAATAGACATTAAACCTCACTTAACCTTGATTCCTCTGGCTATGATTCCTCTCGCCACCAGCTGCTTTAAAAACCGAACTGAAAGTGTGAGTGAAAAAAACATCCCTGCAAGAATATGTAAACAAGTTTTAAACGGTTTCCATATAACCAGCGTTCAGTTCGGTCGCTCATGTGCCATAAATGCTTCATATTCCGAAGCAAATTTCCTGCAAAAATTCTTTAGGCGGAGCATTACGATTTACTGCCATATTTGCATTCAAGGTGGTGAAATGTTGCAGGGAATAAAGCATCCTGTGTGATAGGAGCAAATAATTAGCTTTGTTTGCTTAAAATTGTAATAAAAAAGAAAAATTTATGAAATCGGGATATTTATAAAGTCGTGATACTAAAAGCATTGCAATACAAATTGAATCGGCACCTTGGTATCGTGATAATATCGTATCGGTGACCCTGGAGATTTGTAACGCTACTTTAGCTCCAGTTTATTTAACCAGAAGGTTTAGACGTGGTCAAAATCTATAAATGTATAAATAAGTAAATCCACATCAAGTGTTTTGCCGTCATTGTATCACATCATTCTCCGTTATTAAAATAATAATAATAATAATAATAATAATAATAATGCAAAACTATGTAATAATCATTGGAACTAAAACGTCTTGGCATGGATATTAGAGTGATCTGGGATTCTTTAAAAACAAAAAATAAATAAAAAGTCTCAGAGTTGGTTTTGACTCCCACTTTTTGCCAGTAATATTCAAATCAGAAAGCATAATTATAGGAAAGCAGTTTTTTTGTATTATATTATATTGAAAAATTTATTTACAGGGTGCCAATATTATTGCACTTAACCATACTTTAATGTCTTATCAGCTTTCTGTGAGGCAAATCCAGGTTGTAATAGTAGTACTGGTGCTCAGGATGTCTCAGAAGTGTCCATGCCGACGTCTCAGTGCTGTAATAGTGACGGTTGTTACTGCTGTTATAGTGACAGACGGGAAAAACACCTGCGTGTTAATCAGCGCTTCATCACTCCATCACCAGCGTCACGTCACATCACCGTCTCACGGCCAACCCACCGCCCTGTCTCTAACAGTCTGTAGACTTTACACACACGTGTGTGTGTGTGTGTGTGTGTGAGTAATGGTGTGTATGTTCAGTAATTAGAGAATGTTGCAGTCTGTGGTATGCGAGTGTTCAGCGTCGCTGAGACATGTCCTCGTCCTGTCTCGTCAAGGAACACAAGTTTTTGTTGTTGTTTTTTTTTTTTTTTTTTTTTACTCGTTCACATCTGCGTGTGTCTGCAATTATCCTGATTACTTCCATCTACGCCTCAGTCTTCACACACACACACACACACACACATTTTAACTTAAATCTGAGCAGTGCTGGGAAGTGATTGGCGGCCCAACATCTGTGACGCTTCTCATTAAATTGCCGTATAGTGTAATATACTCTAATATATAGACATATAGCATGGTGTACAAGTGCCGTATGCTAAATCAGAGTACATTACACTATACGGCAATCTAATGAGAAGCGTCATGCTATGTATACATATGTTTTTAATTAATAGTTTTTTTAAATAATTTATCTTCAGTATCCTGAACTTTTTACACTGAGATTTTTTTTGACAATCACTGAATTGTAGAATCATGTTTTCCTTGTAAAATCAGCAGAACCTCAGTATCTAATCCGTGGAGGCGATTTCTCATAGGAAAATTCCTAAATTAGCCAGCACGCGGTTCGGCTCGCTTCATATGTTGAAAATGCTTGGCGGTAAATTTCTCGCGAGAATACATAAGGGAGGGCCGAGGATCCACTGTACTTTGATATATTTTGAGGAAATAAGTTATGATGTGATGTTTCTATACATTTTGATGGTGTTGCAGTATATTCAGATGAATTGGAACAGAATTGTACAGTATATTGTACTGTATACCAGTATATTCTAGATATACTACACAGAAATGCAGTACTTTGTTTTACATTGTTCAACATATGTTGACAGAATTGTGATTATGTACAGGGTGTGTGAAAAGGAAACGTTACACATTTCATACAGGAAATTATGAAATCCTATTTACTATCGTCTATTCAAAGTTTTTTTTCATCATGACTCCGGAGATGCTACAAGTTCTATAGCCGTTAAATACTGCCTAATTTTCACCCACTCTGTACAGTATATAAATTACTCCCAAATGTTACGAACCCTAACGTTGCACGAGTTCAAAATTTTTTTTTTCGAAATTTAGAAACGACTTTGATAAAATGACGTTGAGAAAATGTTGAATGAACGACCCAGACACAACGTTGCAAATACAACCTCTAAATAGCTAAATCTTAACCTTAACTGGAGCATTCATTTTATGCCGACTTCCATAATTCTTATGATTGTGTAAAGCTGCTTTGCGACAATTGTTAAAAGCTCTGTACAAATAAAATCGAATTGAAATTGATTAACATCCGTTTGCACAACGTTCGAATAGATCCATGGTCCCTCAAGATATGGGCCTTTAGTAGCATTATCAGCACTTTCCCTCGTGGTCCATTGGTTAGGGCTCAGTGTTCCCACTGCTCTAGGCCATCGGTTTGGTTTGTGCAACATTGTATTAGGACATCTGTTCTAATCCCATCGTCATGTAGTCAACATTTTTATTTCATCAAATTGTAATTGTAACTTTCAAAAATTTCCAACAAAGTCTGAATGTCTGTAATGTTACCAAATTTAACGTCACCACAATGTTTTAACAACCAAAAATTCCTCCTGGATATATATGGGAACGCCAATTAGCCTAATCTGCATTTCTTTGGACTGTGGGAGGAAACCGGAGCACCTGAAGGAAACCCATCCAACATGCAAACTCCATGCACACAGACCCGAGACAGGAATCGAACCCGAACCCTGGAGGTGCGAGGTTCACAGTGCTGACCACTACGCCACCGTGCTGCCTCTCCTGAGTATACTAGACCATAATGCACTGCATGAGGACGTCTTCCAGAATCGACCAGGTTGTGGCTCTTTTTATCTTTGACCTTTACATTTATAACGAGCTATAATTCTGTTAATCGTAGAAAGGCGTATATTAAGATTCCCAGCAATTTGTTCCTCGTTCTTGATGGGTTTCCTCTGGATGCTCCAGTTTCCTCCCAAAGAAACGTACTGTAGGCTGATTGGTGTTTCTAAATTGCCTAATCAGTAGAATGTGAGACTGTCCTAAGATGTACTTCTTGTACCTTCAGTGTAGTGCATTTCACTTGAGGAACTTGAGAGGCATGAGTTCATTCTTAAGGGGTCTTCAGATCTATGTAACTTTAGGAAAAGTCTAATTTATTTAAAAAGCTCGTCAGTTCATATAGCAGGCTGGAACAATACTATACGTGTGCTGTAAGGTGTTTTTCATCTAGAAACTTTTTTTTTTATTTTTAAAAATGAAAATCAGAACCTTAAAATATAGAAAACACATTCTCTAAGCATGTCTGATTATTTCAGACCATTCTCTTGTTGCGTCTGAAGGTCTTGACTCATGTTAAACATCGCAGTGTTTTTTTTTGTTTGGGCTCCATGTAGAACGTTAGAGCCATTAACTTTCCAAACAGTCCTTGAGAAGCCCTTTTTATGAAGGTTTGGCTTTATTCTGAAGAATATATGAGCACTAATAAAGAAATGAGCTGAAACTCCAGACTGTCCTGATTGTAAACGGTTGCTGCGGGCAGTTCAGCTGTTCCGGGGTCTGTTTCTGCTCCTCGTCCTCAACGTAAAGAGCAAATTGGCACGTCTGCGGTTCCACATTCTTCAGTGGTTGAGGTGTGCATGAGAATATCCACCAGGATAATTATATACGTGTTCCGTGTGTCTCTCATCTCTGGTGCGTTGTCAGTGTTCTGTGGCTTTGGCCCAGTGTAAACACAGCTGTAAATGCCTCCTCTGGCCAGCTGTTAATGTGTGTATGTGCGTATTCGCTCCCCAGCTCCTCTTTAACCAAGCACAGATTGCAATAATCTATTAAACAGCGCTTGTAAAAGTGTGAAAATTACCGAGCGCCAGTGTGGAGGTTTTACACTTACGTACGGACGTGCCTTGTTGTTTTAGTTACTAGCGTGTGATGGAAGAGCCTGTGAAGACGTTGCCAAGCGTAAGGTGTAGAGGAGTTATCGTTCCCACCCTGAAGTTGATTGTCTTCCAAAAACAGCAGTTTGCTTACAGTTACATTTTTAGGTTCTTAATTTTTAAGTCATTTTTGTATCCATTTGTAGTTACTATTGATGCTTCGAAGAAAGTTAGCTCCTCTCGTCACTTACGTTACAGCAGCTGTAAATTGTTGTTCCCTCACCAGCCTGTATTTTCATATGAAGTTTATAAAACCAAAAATAAATAATAACAAATGTTAAGTACTGTGCACCACCTGAATTGCAAGTGCACCCTCTTGTGGTGTAAAAATGAATAGCTACGGACAAATATTATGCAAAACAATCTGATAAATCGTTAACGGGCATTAATCGATTAATAATTAATGATTAAACATCCTTACAGAATGTCTAAAGCACTAACACTGGAGAATCCTTCCCTAAATATTACAAATTTTCTTCACCAAAAAAAAAAAAAAGAAATACATTTTACATGTGTAAATTCTTACAATAATCATTACACCATAATAAAACAAGTGTGTTAATCTAAAGCTGTCGTTTGTAGACACTTTCTGACTAATCAGATTTGAGAATTCATAAACAGCGCAGTAGTATCAGTGTGTTTGTGATTTCTCTGACATCGTGACCTGGGAGGTGCTGAATTGTGGATCTTCTTGTTTGTGTGTTTGCATGACCGGTTGTGACAGTGACCCACTGCGAATATCTTCCTGCTAAATAAATGATGCTTTATACAAACTCAGGGACGTCATGTGCTGTGTAGTCAGGTTACACTACTTTTTCACAATTGTGGATCAGGTGAAGTAACGTGCGACACTGAAGTATCATTAACCTGTGATGGCAGAATTTATGGCAATGATTTAAAAAATAAAATAAACATTTTAATTTTCCATTAGACTGGTTGGTAAAGGAAACAAGTCACTCCCTGTCATGCAAAAAAAAAAAAAAAAGTGTGTTTTGTGTTCAGTGCTGCACTCAGAGTGGCAAATTTAATCAGGCCTAAACAAAAATGAAACTAAACTGGAGGTGGTTGTGGTGGTGTAGTGGTTAGCACTTTGGCATCGGGGTCTGTGTGCATGGAGTTTGCATGTCGCCCTGGTGGGTTTCCACTGGGTTCTCTGGTTTCCTCTCACAGTCCACAGACATGCAGATTAGGTTAATTGGTGTTCCCAAATTGCTCGTAGTGTGTGCGATGGATTGGCCCCCCGTCCATGGATTGTCCTCCCTGCCTCCCTCGTGCCCTATGTCTCGATGCCCTTTTCTTCCATTTTCCTGTGTGTCAGTGGAAACCTGCTGTTAGTTACTGTAGCCTTGGCTTCAAATAAACTCCTGAAATTTCATTGGAATAAAACTAATCCTGCATTAACACGAACAGGAAGTCTCAGATGATGGAAAAAAAACTCGCCGTGAATCAGAAATTCGATTTGATCAGGTGTGTTTTAATCGAGCACAGGAAAGCGCGCGGCCCATCATGAATATGGCTTCTGTTAAAGACGCAATGTTAGACCTGCAACTTCTCAGCCAATCAGATTTCTGAAAGAGCGCAACTATCCTGTTAATGCCTGCTGTTTTAATCCTCAATGAGACGAGATGAGGAGACAGGATGTTGGAGCTGGTCTCAGTTACGTCTAGTTTGCAGACAGATGAGACGGAAAATCCCACTTGCACACGAAAAAAAAGTACTTTTTCATTAGATGATTCAAAAACATCCTTCATTAAACTGGCAAAACCTGAGCGTGTGTGTGTGTGTGTGTGTGTGTGTGTGTGCGCATGCAATTCAAACCTACCAGTAGCCCATGAGGCCTTAATGATTGTGAGAATGAAAGAGGCAAAACGAGAGACTCATTAAAGAACCATTTTAGGATGAGGTCACATGTTTAGCATCGGAAATATCCTATTCCTGATTCGTTTTATTAAATACTGATGAACTTTCAATAATGACTTAAATATGAGGCTATAGGCAGCGAGTACAGCTGTCTCGGCAGACGGGCCAGGTTTAAAAAGAAAAAAAAGTGCACACAGGATGGTGAGGTTATGCTCCATTCTACGTAGAAAAACACACCTGCGTTATTTTTCCACTTTCTCAGCTAAGAGAGAATGAGAGAGGGATTATTTTGTTTTTTATGGTAGAAAAATGCTAGTTGGCTTAAAGTCTCAGCCTTAGACGCTCTTCATAGCTCACAACAGCGACCCATAGATACGACTACACTTGTAGCCTGAGTAGGTAGTTTTGTTGTTGCTGATAATCTTTTGATTCGTGTATGATTAGCATTATTCTTCTATTTCTTGCGGGTTTGGGAGCAGTTATAGAGAAGGTACAACATTCACAGCTAGTCGGATTTGTCTATTTTTCCTGAGGTACAAAATATTTAAACATGGGGATACCACCCACGCTTTCTTTTTATTCTTTTCTTTTTCGGCTATAAGTGACGGTACAGACTGTAGCCGTCGGCGCTTTTACTGTATATGAGATCGGAACAGCACTACGACGGTGCCGCTATGTTTTTATGTCGTCTCAGTGTTGACGCTAACATTTCTACATTAAAATCTGTACGTTCTAACATCGTGGAATAAACCAGTAACACTGCAGGAAGGTTATTAATCAAACATTACAAATACTTTATTATTATTATATAAAATAGTACTTAAAATACGTATTTTATATTCTTTATATGAATTTAGTTCTCTCTATCTAAATCTATCCATCCATCCATCCATGGTGAAAAGAGACTTTAGTCATTATAGAAATACAGAGCAGTTTATTTGGTATCTCTCAGAGACCAGCAGCAATAAAGAGTATGTAAGAATAAGACCAAACACAATGAAATAAATGCGTTGGGACCCCAATGGTGCAAACAGTGCGGTGCAGACAGGTATTGTATCGTCAGTAAGAAGAAAGTATTGAACAAATTATAAGAAGTCCTGGATGTAAAATGTTAAGTGCATTAGCAGCAACTGAACATGCACTTATAGCAGGATTTATACAAAACCCCCAAATTTACACCAAGATTATGTAAAACAAATAAAACCGCCTTCATACTGTAAAAGAAAATTCGGTTGCGCTACTAAAACATTCAAGGCAATAATTTGCATCAGTTATATAGTTACTTATACTTTAATAGATATATCAAGTAAATCTAAAAAGATTTTCTTTTTTTGTGATATAATCAAACCTTACTGATCAACAATTAAACGAACGAGTCAGACCAACCTAATGACTTACTAGGTTGTTATAATAAAATTCTGGAATAGAATAGAGTTATTTACTTAATTCTAGTTTGTCAAAGATTGCAAGCAACATTTTTAATCAGTGCACATTATAGAAAAATAATCAACAGCAGGATGATGTGATGCGGCTCACAGCTATTGTTTCCACCACAAACATGTTAAAGCAATTTGCCAGCAATGAGCATTTATTTATTTATTATTTATTTATTTATTACATAACGTTATATGGCAGCTACACCCCCTGCAAAAATGTACGTGTTACAAAGTGAAAATATTTCTAATATAGTTACATTTATCTACAGTTTTCTTTTTGTTTTTGTATTTAAATATGAATAACAAAATAAATATAAGCATATTCCTTATCATATTTTACTAAATGTTTTAAGGAAACATTCTTGTTTTTTTGAGCAGATAATTTCTCTAGTATTTCTTGAAAGAAACAAAATTATCTGCCAATAGAACAAGAACGTTTCGCTTACACTTTTAGTAACATTTGACTACAAATAAGCGTCATAATCTTATATTTGGTTTGAATTTTTAAGATATTTCCATGTCATTTTTTTTTTTTTTTTTTTCCAGTCGCTCAGCATGGTGGATGTTTTTTTTCTTTATTTTTCTTTTCACTCTTCCTGCAGAGGCAAACCTTAAAGATTTTTCCCTTTAACCCTTCAGCACTCGCACCGGAGACACCATCCTTACAGAAAACTTCTCCAGGCTAACAATTCAATCTCTTCAGTAGAGTGTAAGCGATACACACCGGTGATAAAGTATTAGGCCGAGGATATTAATATTAACTTGTCAGAGCTAATCAGGATCCTCTGAGCCGTCAGGATCGAGCTCTCAGCAGCACGGTGGTCTAAACTTCTAAATCACGACATCATTACTAATCTGGGTAGCTTTTTAAGATTTTCTGAGGTTTTTTTTCTTTTTTTTTTTTTTTGCCTGTGGTGGAGCTCAGAGCCATGTGTGGAGATGGAGAGGGGGGGAGTTGAGCTCGGGAGGGCAAAAGCATTGTGAGCATTTGCACACACTGAGTGAGCACCGGGGTTAGAGTATAAACTAAGGAGATTGAGAGGGCATGAACAGAGCGCCCGTAATAGACTGGTATAATAGCCAAGTAAATCCCCGTTGAGCCAAATCGCCTGCACACACACACACACACACACACACATTCTTTACTCTTTCTGCCTCTTTTCCTGTCCACCCACCACACTCCCACATCTCTGCCCCTATTTTAGTCTAACGCTCAAACACACTACAGGCGGCTGACCCCACTGCCCCGGCTCTCGCTGCAGCCTTAATTGGTGTCATTAGAAGCTCTGAATGCGGTGAGATAATTGGCCGGGCCCACTTGAGCAAACAGGACTTCAATAGAGTCATTTAGCAGTGTGGTGGTGATGGGACAAGTGTCAGGGGAGTCCTGGGAAGAGGGTGAGATGCAGAAGGTGGGGGGTGGGGTAGGTTTAAGGTCCTCTGTTTAACAGGTGCAGGGCGTCTCCCCCTCGTCTCACACCGCACCACACTGCTCTGCTGTGTTCTGTGGACTCGGGTAGCGCTTTCGTATGAAGCTTCTTTTAAATAACATTCATCCAAAATGTGGTTTCGTGCTCAAATATAATTGGTTGGAAATTTTTTGTGTAACTCATGAGAGTGGATCCATCTAACGTCAAGTTTATACTTATGAACGCTTTCATTCTAATATTTTAGCAATTTTTTATAGCAAACTCTTCACATAATCTAAGACTAATCCTAATCTAATACAATCTATGACTAATCTGTCTTCACATGATATAAGACTAATTCTAATCTGTCCTCATACAATCTAAAACTAATCCTAATCTGTCTTC
>JAQMYJ010000004.1:4964784-4975375 GCA_030014305.1 Clarias laeviceps | reverse complement strand
CACTCTCTCTCTCTCTCTGTCCATCAGTCTCTCTCTCTCTCTCTCTCTCTCTCTCTCTCTCTCTCCTCTCCTTCTTTCTGTCTTCTTTTCTGACTCTTTCTTACTCCTGCTGACATTCTCTGTCTGTCCTCTCCTCTTTTTCTGTCTGCTTGTCTGTTTTCTCTCTCTGTCTCTTCCTGTTTTTCTCTCGGTCTCTTCCTTATACTTTTACTCCATTCAGAAGGAATTTTTAGGAAAGGATTTTAAGAAAAGAATTGCCAAATTAATTAGAAGACATCGATTACATGTATTTACATAGTAGGTAAACAATAAAAAGAAAAACAAAAAAACATATTAACAACAATAAAAACCTCTCTCTCGTTTTCTGTCTCTTTCTCTGATGTTTACTCTCTGACATTCTCTCTCTGTTGCTCTCTCTCTGTTTTTCTGGTCAGTCTCCCCCCCCCTCTCTCTCTCTCTCTCTCTCATCACCTCTCCTCATTCATCCGCTGCTCACTTTCCCCCACTCTCTCACTCTGTTACGATGAAAAGATGGAATCTTACCCAGCCATTAATGTGGATTAGTGAGGTAGAGAATGTTTGTCAGAAGGCCAGGCAGATCAAAAGTTGCCAGCCAGCGGACCAGAAACTTCCCTAAATCCTTGATACAGCGGATACTTTAAAAACACACACACACACATTCACACACCAGCGCAACAACCCGCTACACCCAGCTCTTTTAACTAAAGAACTTCATCTTCAAAGCCCAGATTTCCAGATAACACACACACACACACACACACACACACACACACACACACACAGACCCCCAGTCACACAGTCACAGAGCTGATATTAGATTATTACACACACACTCAGCTTTAAAGGAGCACTTTTACTCCTCCGCTTTCCTTCAGTCTGTCTGTAGACACATGAGGATGGATTATAAAGAGACCAGTGTTGTTCTCTAGCTGAAATAATGCAACTCAGTAATGCTAATGTCATAACTTTCTGTACGATATACAGGTTCCTTTAATTCTGCCGTTGTGCTTTAATCAGGGTCTTATATTTGATAATTTATTTATTATATTATATAAGTCTTTAAGATAAATGTTTTCTTCTTTCTCCATTTTTGTCAGAAGTTCAACATCTGTTTTTAAATTATTTCACAATTCAGCCAACAGATAAAGCTTTGTTCTTTTTGGGATAAATAAAGTTTTTTATCGTATCTCATCTTATAAGTGAAGTTTTTATTTGATAAAAATCTATTAGAAATGGAGGGGAAAATCTATTCATTTATATTTCGCAATACTTTTGTGTGGCATTTCGTGTATAATTTTTTTCCCTATTCAGTATGTTTGTATTTGTAAAATGTTGCAGTTCCTCTATAATCCTACAGGTGGCACTTTTTTAAATTATTCACACATTGGCAGGCAGCACAGCATCATGTGTGGTAGTAGCGAATAATTTGCTGAAATGTTTAGAATTACTGTATAAGAAAAATCGCGATACTTATAGAATCGTGATGTAAATCAGATGATCACGGATGGCGGTGATGTCGTATCGAGCGCTCCCGGGGGGATTCCCGTCTTTATTATCTAATAACCATAAAGCAGAACATAACAATCAGTGGAACAGAGAATAGTTCCCAGTGTGGAGTGAGTGAGATTAAGAAAAAAAAAAATTATCAATTTAAATGCATTCATTATTTCAATTATCTAAACTGCTCAATCGGAAAATAGTATTAAAGGATCTCAAAGTACGGGAACTAAATAATAGTTATGAACAGACAGTTTTCTAATTAAAAAGAGATCATATTTTCAAAGCAAACCTCAAGGTCTTAAACCCATCATCTTTATTTTCTACTTTTACATTTTTTCCCCCTTATTTTCCTCCCTCTAGCACAGCTTCACTAATCCATCCCACATTTCATATCTTCCCTTTAACTAGCCTTTAAAAGTCTAAAGAAAACAAAACCAAAAACCAAAACCAAAACAGTTTAAAAGGTCTTAAAAATGTCCGTGTTATAAAGCGAGGAAAGAGCCAGAGTGCTGTTGTACACACCATTATAAATTATAATGTTAAATTATTACTACACTCACGCTACACTGCACAAAGTCATGTCTTAGTGAGTGAAAACATCTTGAATTTAATCAGGTTTGTAAACATTTCAAAATATGAAATAAGAACAATCCAAATGATTTAATCTTATTTCTAGATTAATGTTTACACGTTTTTAAATATAAATTCCTTTGATCTGTTGCTTCTTGCAAGAAATAATCGTTTAAAACTAGTTAAATCCTCTGAGCTTTTTAAATAAGCTCAGTATTTGATGTACTGTAACCTTATATTAGGAAATCCTAGATACATTTGACTTTCAAGATATTCTCAGTTTTTTTTATTTTTTATTTTATTGAAGTGTATCTGATGAGAATCTCAGTAACTCCAGATGTCAGATTGTTAACGTGCCCTGCAGTGGCAGTGATTTTATATTTTAGCTCTCATCCTTATTTTAAGTAACATATACATAGAGAGGTAATTAGCATTATTAGGTTATTATTCTTAATATTTAATTCATAAAAATTTATTTATTTTCTATTTGAGTTTATTTGTGGTTGAGTGTTTTAAAGGTAGATTCAGTGACCAGGTTTAATCCAGAGCTCTGTTTCCTAAAGGTTCCAGTAGATTGGCTGTCCTAAAGTGCCTCTCTCTCTCTCTCTCTCTCTCTCCTTGTGTGTGTGTGGTGTGTGTGTGTGTGGACTCTGGATCTCTGCTCAGCATACGCTCTTTCTGAAGACTAATTATTTTCATATATTTAAAATATGACATATAGACACTCACCAGCCACTTTATTAGGTACACCCTGCTAGTACAGGCCGGGACCCGCTTTTGCCTTCAGAACCGCCTTAATTCTTCATGCCATTGATTCAACGAGACTCTGGAAACATTCCTTAAAGATTTTGGTCCGTATTGATGAGAGCGTCACGCAGTTGTTGATGCGAATCTCCTGCTCCACCACAATCCCAAAGGTGCTCCTGGATTAAGATCTGGTGAGTGTGCGGACTGTGTGAGTTCAGTGACCTCGCTGTCATGTTCAGGAAACCAGTTTGAGCTTTGTGACATGGCGTGTTATCCTGTGGTCAGTAATAATACTCAGGTCGGCTGTGGCATAAACCATGCTGAATTGGTACCAAGGTGCCCAAAGTGTGCCAAGAATAGATCTCTCACACCGTTACACCACCAGCAGCCTAAATTATTGATATAAGGCTGGATGGATCCATGCTTTCATGTTTTTCAAACCAAATTCTGAGTGTTGCAGCAGAAATCGAGACTCATCATCAGACCAGGCATTTCTCCAATCATAAATTGTCCAATTTTGGTGAACGTTTGCAAAGTGTAGCCTGTGTTTCCTGTTCTTAGCTGACAGGAGCGACACCCGGTGTGGTCTTGTGCTGCTGTTTACCTGCTGCTTCAAGCTTTAACGTGTTGCGTGTTCAGAGATGCTCTCAGCCGTCACCTCGATGGTAACGAGATATTATTTCAGTTACTGTTGCCTTTCTATCAGCTGAAAGCGGTCTGGCCGTTCTCCACTGACCTCTGGCATCAACCAGGCATTTTCACCCAGAGAGCTGCCCTCGCTGGATAGTTTCTCTTTTTCAGACCATTTACTGTAAACACTAGAGATGGTTGTGGGAGAAAATCTCAGTAGATCAGCAGTTTCAGAAATACTCAGACCAGCCCGTCTGGCAGCAACAACCATGCCACGTTCAAAGTCACTTCAATCACCTTTCTGCCTCGTTCTGATGCCCGGGTTGAACTTCAGCAGATCGTCCTGAGCTTCTCCACACGAGTTTATCACTGTGTTTCCTTTCCTCTCATAACACAGCATTCAAAAAAAAAAAAAAAAGTTTTTTTAATTATTAATTAACAAAATTTAATAAATATACATTTATTGTTGCGGATCATCCACGAGCGAGTTATTTCCTGATATCACGTCCGTTATAGCAGCTATAAACAGTCTCTGTGTAAGGTGTTTATATGAAGCTGTGATTTGCACCCAGAATTTACTGTCAGAGCTGCTGTTAGAGAAGAGGATCATCCTGACCAACCAGACTGGAGAATTCAACAGCTTTTCTTAAACAGGGTCACTGTGGGTTGTTTATATATTGTGGAGTAATGTTTGTGAGTGACTGCGCAGCCGTGTGTATTGAGATGAATGTTACCACTCTGTTCAGAAAAGTGTGTGTGTGTGAAGCTTTGAGGTGGTGTTTGCTGGACTGCCAGCAGTGAGCTCGTACTGCTCATTAGAGAGGTATTACATCCCCATGTGACCCCAGATGGCACGGTGCGGAGGCTGCGCGACGTTTCAGGCCGGACGGCCGTGTTGATCCATTGTAAATCATGCCTCCTACAGGTGGCCAAAGCAAACATCGCCTGTGAATCAGAGCTCCTGCTGGTGTGGTCCCGGGCTTATTCGCTTCCACATCCATTGGGTTTAGACCCGTTTAGGGCGCGCACAAGCCGTGAGGACGCTCTGGGAGGACACATATCCTGTACATCCGACATCCTGGCAGTATAGTGACGTCGTGCACCTGATCTCCAAAACGCCTTGATTTGACTCTCAAGAGTAAACTGGATAAGAAGGAAGCAAACAAGTTTCTATATGTGTGTGTTTGAAGAGAGGGATTAATTAAAGCTGACAAAGAGACAGGAAGAAAAAATATAAGCAGTAGAAAAAGAAGTGGAGAGTAGATGGATGGACTTATGGACTGATGGATGGATCTGGAGTTTTTCAAACATTTTTCTGCTACGGGTCGCTTCCAGTGTAAATACATTTCATCAGACCCTGTATTATTGCAGCACGGATTTATTTAAGTGTTACTGCACATTAGGCAACGCTGTGCCATCTTATGTTTTTATTTTATTATTTATTTATTCATGTGAACCGTTAAAATTACTTTGTTTATTAGAGCAAATAAATGTGTTTGTAAGAACCGTCAAATTTATTTATTTGTATCTATCTATTCGTTTTTATATTATTTGTTTGCTTTTTATTTATTTATTAATTTATTGTCCTATTTTTGATTTGTTTATTTTGTTTATCTATGTCCAGTACTGTGCCGTATTATATGCTGTACCAATTTTGTTATATATGTTTATCATGTCTGCGTAATTATGTACAAAATCATTCAGTATTTCCATATACAACTTAAAAATTAATAAATAAATAGTATTACAGGACTATGTGAGTGTGTGTGTGTATATATAATTTATTTCTATATATTATTTCTATATATTATTAGTTTTTATATGTATTTGTTTGATTCTTATCTAATTTATTTATTCATTTTTTATTATGTTTTTATCTGACTATCTATCTGTCTATCTGTATTAATTTGTTTATATATTAAACTATCTAAATCTTTAGATTAAAAGCAGGATTAGGATTGAACCTGTTCACACACCACACACACGCTGTTGATTTGCTCAGAAGGTGTTGATTGCGTTTCCATGACAGCAGCTCCGACAGTCCTGCAGCTGTGAGGCAAATCACATGTTTCCATTAATGGGCTGGTACTGTTGCATTATCGTTTCTATAGTAACGGCTCGTTCACAGACGATTCATACAGCAGACGCCTGACGTGCGCGTGCGATTTTTAATCGGCTGAGATTTTCTGTTAAGAGAGATTTATTTAACATTTAGGGAAGGAGTCTCCAGTGTCAGAGGGAATCGCTGTGGCTTAGTTAGAGCTGGTTCTGCGTGGATCCAGGACATGTTAGAGACGGCATTTATTTTTTTAAATAAGTAAATCAATAATCTGCAGTGAATGTGTCTAAATGTGTAAGAGGAATAAAACACTTCAGGATGTATTGTTACAGGATGATCATTAACCTAAGTGATTAGTTTCCCGTGACAGCGTGAGCACATGTGGTTTATTTCTCACTTACAGCAAGTCAGAGGTTTAACTGTAATAAGCAAATGTTTAGTGTAACAGCTTTGGTAGGGGTCGACCCGTCTGTTCTCACAGCCAGACTGCTCTTTACTGTGGTTTTCTACACTCCCATGTATATATATATATATATATATATGTGTGTGTGTGTGTGTGTGTGTGTGTGTGTGTGTGTCAGTCTGTCACTAACTAAATTGCTGCTAAAGAACATTCAACAACTCCTGGGTCCAGGGAGAAACGAGGACAGGCAGGGTTTAGGAGAGAGAGAGAGAGAGAGATGGACACCAGTCAGATGTTTTGGGAAATGGTGCCCCTCTATGGCAGCAGGGTGTTACTGCAGGCCCTCCGGTGTGAGTAGGGGTTAAAGAATAAATCTGAAGAAAATTGATTTTCTCGAAAAGTCTGTAATGATTTCACAGTAAAAGTGTCAGAATGGGAACTTAAAGTTCATTCTGTTTTTCCTTTTCACTCACTCACCCACTCTGTCACTCCCTCTCTCTCTCTCTCTCTCTCTCTCTCTCTCTCTCTAAGCCAACATGTCAGAGCGAAGATAAAATTGTTAGGAAGATGAAAAGCCATATTGACCTGCTGCCGTTTCACTTTTGTCACTCGGTGCCATTGATCTTCACGCGCTGCGTGTTCGTGTGACGGAGGGACGATGGATGGATAGATGGTTGGAGAGGAACGAGTGTAGGATGTTTAAGCACTTGTATTGATCTGGAACAGGAGACTGGGAGCTCGCTGCTGCGCTGCTCAGGAGCCAGGAATGGAGAAGAGACCGTGAAATTCTGTCTCATTACATCAGTCATCAGTCTTACATTATTACTAGCTCTCTCTCTCTCTCTCTCTCTCTTTCACTCTTTCTCTTTTTCTATGCTTTTTTCGCCTAGTTTCGGTTCTCTTTCTCTTTTTTTTCCTCTCCCTCTGGAAGCTGTTAAGCCTTTAATCCTTTGTGCTTTTTCTGTTTTTAACACGCTGAAATATACCACATCGCTGTGTGTGTGTGTGTGTGTGTGTGTGTGTGTGTGTGTGTGTGTGTGTGTGCTCATTTTGTATATGAGATGTGCATGAGGATATTAAAGTTTGATGATGTTTTAAAAAAAACTGCTAGCAAAACATGGTATTTTTATTCAATAAAACTAAAAGAAAGAACTAGGAATAGTTTACAAGGTTAAAAAATAAACAAACAATGTTTAACCTGGTGACATCTTATTCGTCACAAAAATAAAAAAAATCATTTGGTGAACATGGTTAAACTAATACAAGTAGAATGTATTGCTCTTGAAACTTTAAAATGGACCAGGAATGAATTATTATCTGCAATATGATCATCCACTGGCTGAATATTTCTGACCTTCCAGATCAATGTGTATCATGAGTCGTACAGTAAATATGACATCATATATATTACACCGTATCAGCTGCTTGGAAATGAATGATGGTGTGTCACTGTATGTTTAAGTAAAGTCATTTGTACTCATAGACAGTCATCACAGAAATCCAGATGTGGACTTGGATCCCTAATGAGCGAAACCAGACGTGACATCAAAGAGGAAAAACTTCCTGACACGACAAATCTTGACTCGGATTGAAATCTGTCCTCTATTAAATGACACCAGATCGACCGCGGGATTATAATTCATTCCAGCGTACAGGTGCAACACAAACAGTATTGCAGTTCGGATTGTGAGTGAGAATGGGATGAGCAACAGGACAGGCTTTCTGATTACATCAGCATCCGTGAGTCAGAGTGGCAGCGTAGAGCATCTGGATGATTCAGGATCAGACATCTGTTGGACTGCAGTTCCATCCTGAAATATTTCCTGTCTTGACTTTGTTTTTGACTCAGACTTGGGACATTTTTCTCGCCACATATGGTTTGAGGTTTGTTCTATCATCAGTATACAGAGTTTTTAGTGAACTAGTCTTTCGGCTGCTCCTGTTGAATCGGCACAGGGTTTACGCCGGATGCCCTCCAGATTCAACCCTCCCATTTTGTCTGTGCTTGGGCACTGAGTGGGAATTGAACCCGGACCTTCCAAAAAATGTGTGTGTCAAAGAAGCTACTTCCCTAATCCTAATCCCTAATCCTAATCCCTAAAAATTTCAAGTTGCTAACTTCAGCTGTTTTGGAGCGATGATTTCATATGTGCCCCAAACATGGCCATTTTTCAACGCTATAGTGTCTCGCTTCAAACAATAATTATTTAAAATGCATATTATTCATATTTCTTAATGAGTATTGATACTAAAATTGTTGTAAGCATCTAGAAGCATATGACCTGTAAAAAGTGTTGCTTAAATTAAAGCATTCTGTGCCAAATGAAGGATTTTTTCCACCCCAAAAAATATCTGTAGTGTCCGTAACCGTTTCAAATTAATGTTTCAATATCTTAACAATTTAGTATTTTAGAATAATACACTTTTTCAGATTTGTGTCTTTTCATGTAAAATCTAAACTGGCCAATTTTCATCTGAATGACAGTTAAGATCGTTGAAAGATTCGAATTTAAAAAAAGTTCCAGACACTAAAACATAAAAGGCCATGAAACAAATGTTTCTTTTTATCTGAAACAAATATAAATGTGTAGCATATTTATAAAAAATTAAACATGGATAAGGAGATGAGAAGCATTAAGTATTATTAAAAAATGGTGTTGTTATGATCCTATCTGAAAATTCACTTTTGAGCACCGACACCATGTTTTGGCTGAGAGTGTAGTGAAATTATAAAATTCTCACGCTTCAATGATGCACTTATACCGTTGACATAAAGTCCATACAGAGACGGCGTAAAAGCCAGCAATGTAAAGAAAGATAGTCAGGGTGCATGTGGATTTGGATAGTTGTATATTATGAGTAGTAACGTTTAATGATCGATTCAGTGGAATTTTTGTTTTATTGGAGGATGAACGTGAAACTGAGATGAAGTATTTCCTTTGTCTAGAAAACAGTTTTATCGCTGGTGCAACGCAAGAACAAAAAGGATTTTCAGTCTTCTCTCATTCCCTTAAGTCTCGACTAGTCCTGAGCTTGTGTTGCCAGTAGCGATCTTAACCACAGCTCTAGACACCAGCATTAGATTGTGTACAGTGCAACCTGACGGAGAGAGAGAGAGAGAGAGCAGATTATTAGCTCTACTCTTATCCCTCAGTGTCGGCCCTGGACGCCGTTTAACCGTCTCGTCCTGTCAGTATCTCCGAGCTCTGTCTGTCTACACTGCTGCTTAAAAAAAATCCCTCCTTTCATCACACTCACTGTGTTGGTTCCCCCCATCACCACATCATCGCCATCACCAGCCAACGCAGACGTGATAACAAGACCCTCCCCAAACACTTGGTGTATAATGGCTCCATCTGTGCATGCCATGTTATTTTAACATGATCAGGTGAAATGGTTCAGTCAGGGTTGCCAGATCTGTGTATTAAAAGCAGGACAAAGCTTCAGAACATATACACGGAATCCAATGTAAAGTTTTTTTTATAATAATCAGAAATGTTATTCAATAGTGAAGTCCCATAGCAGGTTCTAGGGACAGGGGTAGCTCAGTGGTTAAGGTGTTGGACTACTGATGAGAAGGTCACCGGTTCAAACCCCTGTACCACTACGTTGCCACAGTCAGGCCCTTGAGCAAGGCCCTTATCCCTCAACTGCTCCGATGTTGAATAAGACAAAATGTCTCTCTGGATAAAGGCGTGGAAAGGATGAAAATCTAAATGATTTTGTGTTGAACCATGATGCAGGTTGACAAGTTGTAATTATAAATTGTGTTTATTTATTTCGTCCTGTGTTTGTCTGGTCGTCTGTTACAGCTGACCGTGAACCAAATTGGCCTTTTTGGGGTTAATAACGTTACCCTCGACCCATGACACATAAAATATATTAAAGCATATTATTTAGTAATAAAAATTAAATATGTAGATAAAGAATGAATGTAGACTCTCTGGGGGAAACGTAAAAAGAAAAACACACACAGAATCCAGTTTCATAAACATTCAAACAAAGGATTAAATGAATAGCAATGTGTTGGGACTATATTTTATTACATCATTTAAAAGCCTTAAACATTTTAATAAAAAATCTTCCATTTAATAAAAATTCATATTTTTTTTTATTTTCCTAGACAAATCCAGATACTTGTTAAACACTGGAACACTTGCACTAAATGAAAAGGGTTGTTCTGGAGACTCACCCTTGTGTGCATCATAATCACGTGGGGCGTTCGAGTCAAACCGGGACTTTTCCTTGTACAGGTTAACAGAACACAGTAATGAGAGTAAAAACTCACTTTATTTTTCGAGACAATCCCCTATAAAAGGGGGGAAGTTTTCTCAGTATGATCAGACTGCCTGCCTTACATCTGAAACGCTGGCCTCCCAGGAACCCCATTAAAAAAAAACTCAAAATGGCTTGGAGCGAGGTCAGGACTGTACGAGGGATGTGACATTACCTCCTAACTGAGTCCCTGTAACGTGCAAGTGGTGTGGGTGAATGAATGCGTCTTGTATTTAAATAGCTTTTTACATACTACATAAGTGTACAATATATACTGCTGTTTACTTATATGTAAAAAACACAGTGTGATATTCAATTCAATTCAATTCAATTTTATTTGTATAGCGCCTTTAACAATTGACATTGTCCCAAAGCAGCTTAACACA
>JAQMYJ010000004.1:4934876-4947256 GCA_030014305.1 Clarias laeviceps | reverse complement strand
AAGGTACAGTATAGGGTATAAGGTATAGGGTATAAGGTACAGTGTATGGTATAAGGTACAGTATAGGGTATAAGGTATAGGGTATAAGGTACAGTATAGGGTATAAGGTATAGGGTATAAGGTACAGTGTATGGTATAAGGTACAGTATAGGGTATAAGGTACAGTACAGGGTATAAGGTACAGTGTATGGTATAAGGTACAGTGTATGGTATAAGGTACAGTATAGGGTATAAGGTATAGGGTATAAGGTACAGTGTATGGTGTATACCGTGGCAGTACAGTGGTGTGCATCACAATACTCTGGTGAAAACCACGGCACTTATTGGATCCCACAGTGGCTAAGTTCAGCAGTTATCTGATATAATATGTTTGTACATACTGTACCATTAGATATGTTAGTGTATAGTACAGGCAGTATCATATTATTGTAAATAATACAATAGTTTCAGCATACATTATGGTGTTTAATTAGTGTTACATATAAACAATAGTACTATATAAATTGTACAATTAAGGGACAAAAACATGTATAACATGACAGTATCCTGGTATGTGTTGCATAGTACCATACTACTTTATATGGTAGAACCATGTGCCATAGTATAGTAATGTACCATTGTACCAAAGTATGTACCATGGTACAATCATGTACTATAGTGTACTATTTCAGCGAATATGTACCATGGTATTATAGACCAAAGTACTAGTACCATCAGACTACCTGGGTACCTATACCATGGTAAATTTTATTAATAGTTAGTAATAAATAAATAAATAAATAAATAAATAAATAAATAAATTTTGCCTTAATAACTGGAATTTTGCAAGAAATATCTTCGGGATACGAGCGACCGAACCAAGTGTCAGCTAAGTTGAAAGCCAGGCAAAGCGAGGTTACATATATATATATTTTTTGCATTTTGTGCAAGATTTAGTGAAGACCTCGCACCATGTGTCCCAAGAATGTTAGCAAAAACGGTAGCAAGAGGAAAACGGAGCAACTTTTCAGTTTGGTTTTTAAAGCAGCCGGTGCCAAGAGGAATCATAAGTGAGGTTTAATGTGTATTTATTTCATATATTGTGTTGGAAATTGGTAATATTGGTAATATTTTTTGGTGGCTGGAACAGATTACCTGCATTAACATTAATTTCTATGGGAAAATGTGTTTCGCAATATCAAAATTTTACCTTAAGGATTAAAATCCTATACCGAGGTACCGCTGTAATGTAACGCTACAGTGAGAAAACTCTTAAGGATATTAACAAAACCCTCAGATTTGGTGGTAAATTACTGAGAAAAGATTCCATATGACTAAAATTACTGAAAGTCAAACATCCGTCATCTCCATGACACTGAAAATGAAATCACGAACAGAAAACATTAGCTGTGAACACCACAATAGCGCCGAATCTTCTGGTGTGTCGGGTGTTTTTTCTTTCCCCCAAGACTGACTAAACAAAACTCTAATATTCACTCCCAGGATATGAAAAAAATCATGTTTTGGTTCTTGTTTTTTTTTTTTTTTTTTTTTAATAACATCGACAGAGACCTCAAATTACTGTAAAACTCTTAATTAGTGCAGCAAGTCAACTTAAAGGAAGACAGTAAAAGTTAATTTAACACCATTAGCGTTATATAACCCTGCACTGATGATTGATGCCGCTATTTAAAAAGCTACATTCAGAGCAGCTTTTGTGTAATAGTTTCTAAAGAGAGGGTGCATCTGGGAAAAACACAAAAGCGTGTGTGTGAGCGTATTTGAGACAAACTGCGCTCATTGTTCCCATTCCTGCAGCGCATTTGTGTTCTTTGGAAGTGGAGCAGTATCAAGGGTCTACAGACACATGCAAATGTTCGAGCCTCTAGGAGACAGTCGCCAAATGGGCGCGCACCGAGTATGTCAGCTGTTCCAAATCCCCAGCTGTAGAGATGCAGTGACAAAGCGCTTCCTCTCTCGACCCGCAAACATGATGGGAATCCTAAGTGTTCTCTTCTCCCTCCCGTGTCTGAGAGTACTCGAGAGCTCCAGGCGAGATTCCTCGTCGGCATACGTCACAAATCGTTCGACTTACTCAGCAGATGTCCGTCCCTCCCCGGGCTCCGTCGTGTCCGTGGAATTGTTCTCACTCCGGCTTTGTCTCGCTACCCCTCAAGTTCATGGAAAGGTCTGATGACGATGAACTGACAGGTGTCCCCGAATGTCTCAGGTCCAGTCCAGGGTCATGAGATCATCTGACTGCACGCAGGCCGCGGTATTAGTCACGCTAGGACGAGGAGCGTATGTCTGAGCGTACAAACCTCATGTCCGCATTCAGAGAATGGTTGAAAGCATGCATACAGAAGAGCAGGTGGATGAAGAAGCCACATAACCCTTCAGTACTCAAACGATTTATGTCTGTTGTAAAGACGACAGCCATCTCATTCTGTCCCTGCTTATAGATTATCAACAGGTTAAACCTGTAAGTCTGTGTATTAATCACAACCACGGGGTCTGTTCATCAGTCACACAGGAGCACATGATGAAGCGTTGAAGTGCTTCTAGGAGCTTTACAGTAACAATGCACTAAATCCAAATTACAAATTCATTTATGATACCCTGATGCTGTCCTGATGCAACGCATTTTCAAAATAGCAAAAATAACCAACACCCTAATACGTGTCTAAAGTTTCTACATTTCATTTCATTAAACCATTCAACCTCGGCATACGAATTTAATGCTTTCCACAGCCGAGTACTTAAGGTGAAATTTCGTATTGCAAAACGCATTTTCCCATTGGAAATAATGTAAAAAACGATAATTCGTTCACGCCAATTTCCAACATCACCCGGGAATTCAACTAGCAATACTCCGAATGACAGGGCGAGCACTTTTCCACTACACCACTAGGGGGCCCCTAATAACAATAATATACACATTTAAATAAATAATGTCACAGTGCCAGCTATATATAAAACTGTGCATTAGTGATGGGTGGTTCATGAACGATTTGTTCTTTTTTTTTAATGAGTCTTTAACGTGACTCAGAAGAACGAGTCGTCTCAGAGAGTGATTTGTTCATTTTCTACTGGGTGCACATGCGCAAAGCATCGCCAAACCTCTGTAGGTTATGTACAGGAAGCAGAAATGAATAGTTACCTCTCGAGTCTTTTGGTCCGAGTCGTTCGTTCTTTGGTCACATGACCCCCACAGACACTATGCAGTGCAATAGATTCAAAAGACTCGGACTAGAAGACTCTTGAGAAGAACCTGCTCAATTCTGTTTCCTGTGTAATGCACTGCGTAGCGTCTATGGGAGTCACGTGACAAAAGAACGAAGATTCGGACCAGAAGATATGAGAGATGAGCTGCTCATTCTGGTAATCATACTATGTCCTTAGCTGCATTCTAATATTTTCATTACTGGAACTATAGAGAAAATTTGTGTATGTAGGCGTGTTGGGTGTCTGTTTATTTCTGATCAAAAGAACAAAATGAACTAAATGACTCAAAAAACGATTTGTTAATTTTGATGAACGAGATTCAAAGAACCGAGTCACTAAAATGGTTCAAACTTCCCATCGCTACTGTGCTTTGGGATTAAACAAAATTCACCTGAACATTAAACGTTGCTAATTAAATGCTCTGTGCTCTGGCCAAACTTTTACCCTGATGTGCCAGATTTTAGAAAAAATTTATTATTTATTTTCAATCATTTTTAATTAAAGAGATGCTTTTCATGAGGGTGTTACTGTCACCCAGCTACTTTATCACCTGTATCTTTTTTTTTAATTTAAGATGCCCTATTGATTGCAGTAATGCTCAGTGTGATCCCTGAGAGCTTCCACGTCCTCTGATTGGACAGCACCGAGTTTGAAGTTATGAACCTGGGGTTTGTTGTATTGATTTATGGTGAGGTTGGGGCGTTTTAGCTGGCGGCCCAGAATCTAATGGCCGTCCATGTTTTGTTTCTCTAGCTGTGTCTGACCTGAGACAACAATGAGAGAATGATGAGACTGTGCACAGTCTGTAATGAGTAACTCGCTGTGTGTCACATTGTTGAGATGTAATTTGTGGACTTTTGTGTTGCTTTAAAACTTTTTTCGATTTACAGCAGAGTTTTGTAAGTAAAGCACTTTTTAAGTCATGAAAGATGAAAAAACTTGAACGTGAGGAACGTCTCACAATTGTGTCAGCAAGTACTTTGACGAAAAAATCTCAGAATAGGGCTGTGCGATTTAATCGATTATGCAATTTAATCGATCTTTTGTCGATCGGATCAGTTAATTAAATCTGATGAGTCTGTTTTTGATTCATAATCGATTCACACGTTTGAAATTGTTAAAATAAGTTCCTTAAGTTCTGCTTTTGCAGAAAACCTTTTTTTTCTACTTTTGTGTTTATAGGTGGTTGGCGAAACACCGCCACCTACTGGACTGGAGTGTGTTGCAAATGATCGCTTTGTATGAAACATGACATAAATTTTTTTTAATCAAAAACACAAGTTACTGGGCATTTCAATACATATTAGATACTTGTAGTAGTTTTAATAACTGTGCACTATTTCTCACTTGTCTCCTGTATCCTGTTGATAAAAATCAGCATGGAGAAAGTAACGTCCACGATAGTCGAACTTAAAATTATTGTTTTTTTGTTTTTTTCAAATAGGTGTAACAAGTATAAACAAACTACAATTAAAAAGAAATCAAAAAATTTAAAAGACTTGACCGAGACAATAGAAAAGCCGCACATTACATCATGTCATATGTTGTCCTTTTAAGTCCAAAAAGTTCTCTTTTTGTTTACTCCAAACCCTATTTTCTGGCACTGTCCACTCAGGACATGCTGTGTCACACTTCTCAGAGGCAGGAAGTTTAGCGTTAGAGGTGTGTGGAGCAGTGAAACTGGCCGGGCGTGACCGAGACTGACAGCTTGATTTATGGCTCAGCTATAAGTAGGTGGAACGCCGGCTGCCGTGATCTGGGCGGAGTTCTTGCTGAAACCCACCGCTGGCTCCTTGTGCCACTGACAGCACACACACACACACACGCACACACACACACTCACCCACAAAACGTTCTGTCAGGACTGTGTGTGTGTGTCAGGCAGAGATCGCCGAGGGGGTGAGTGGCAGCCCTCTGCCAACGTGCCAGATCTGCATGTTTGCCTGGCCCCATGCCAGTCGGTAATAAATTAAAGCAGCGCGGGTCCCGAGGGGGGCGGAGGCAGGGGAGGAATCCTGATGCTCTCCTGTGCTGGATATGAAAGAGCAGGAGGAGGAGATCCGGGCTGTGTTTAGTCCACACGGCTGAAATTTAGCTTTGATGATGAATCTCGACTGAAAGTCACGATCATATTAAGATTAAGAAACACAAAGTTCACATATATAATGTCATTTTTGTTGCGTTGCCAGGGAGGGTAGAGTGAGTTGTAGGATCAGACCTGAGGTTTTTTTTTTTTATTTTTTTTTTTTTAGGTGCAGCCAGACTGAGATCACATGAATTACGACTATCGGAAACGATTAAACTCATGAGATTTCGCAGAAATCTAATGAGAGCTCCTTCGTTTTGGCCTTGGTTGCCGTTATAAGCTCGTTTTGACCCAGGCTGTAACGGTCGTCTCGTTGTCCCCTGGTTGTCATGGGGATGTGTGCTGGCGATGCGATGGATGGACTGGTGTTGCACTTTGTGAGTAGGTGCTTGTGCTTTATTTGTGTTTATTTTTTTCCCTCACTCGAAACATCTCTGATTATGAAATTAGGCTGTAGCTGTTTCTATCTAATCTGTGTAACAGCTATCTTTGAGATTCTCTATAATCACCCTCATCTCCACTGAAAGGGGAAGAAAAAAAAAAAAAAAGATCTGTTTAAGAAAAGCAGGGAGGAAAAGTGGTGGTGGCTGGCTTTGATCTGGGAGAAAAGGCCCTGCAGGGAGAAAAGGTCTGGGCTGGTGCCAGAACCCCTCTTGGCTGACTGTCTCTTCTCCTGGTTGGCAGCTTGAAGGCTTTGGTGATTAATTCTGCTGGGGGGGATAAAAGCAGCTCCAGCCAGCGGCCCTCCTCCTCCTCCTCCTCTTTCTCCTCCTCCTCCTCCTCCCAGCTCGTCGCTGCTTGCCCTCCAAACTGGCCAGCTGCCGGCCCGTCTGCAGGATCCACCGCGGCAGGTGATGAAAGAGAAAAAGAAAAGTGAGAGAGAGCCAGGCATTTTAACGATTGGACAAAACAGAAGGTGCTGAGGTCCAAACTGATCGATTACCCTTTTTAAGTATTTCCCACCACACAAGCCCCTCCTGCATTTATTTATTTATTTATTTTAAGGTGGCATTTTCTCTTTAATTTTCCATGCCATGTTAATCCCCCGAGACTCGGCGGCACCTTGTTTGAAGCAGAATTAAGCTTCCAGCTGTCAGGAACAGCGCTGAAAGAAAAAGAGGGATGAGATCTTGAAAGTGCTGGAAGCATTAAACAGACCACAGCAACCACATCTGGAACATCCGAGCAGCTTTTCCTCCTAAACTGATGTCAGTCTGTCAGACGCCACGCCCGAGACTGGCCAAACCGGTTACTAACACTTTATAGCTCTGTAGGGCAGCTAATTTTTTTTTCGGGCGGGGCTCCGATCTGTCTGTTCCACGTGAGACTCCGCCCCCTGGGCAGGGCTACAGACAGGCCTCAACAGCTAGAACTTCAGGTGGCAGCATCAGCTGTTTGTCATACAGTTAGAAGAAAATACAGGAAGGAGTGTAACAAATTACTGTGTGTGTGTGTGGGGGGGTGGGGGTGGGGGTGGGGGGGTCTGGTTCTGTTTAACGCTCTTAAGCAATCCAAATTAAAATTCTGTTCGAAAGTAGTTATAGATCTAATAATAAAGCATAAAACTTTATTTTTAATTCATATAACAACTTTCAAACACTTAAAGGCGGCTCATAAAGACAACAGGAATAAGTTGAAATAGAGACAATAAAGTCATCTAATACTGTATGTAAAATAAAATTGGAATAATTTATTTGGTAAATCAGATTTGAATTATAATTATATTAAAAGTTTAATACAAAATACAAAAAAAAATACATCTCGCAAAAGTAATTGCTCCTTGGTACGCTCTCTTTTAAGAAAAAGAACTTATAATAGTAATTATTATAATTCAAAATAATAAAAAAATTATTATAATTAATTGATTGATTGAGTGTTACTTATTTCCTTTACAATGCACAATTGTCCCAATTGTACAGTAAATAGAACCTCTTTACACCACTATAATATATACAGTGGAACCTTGGATTACAAGCATAATTCGGAAGCGTCTCCGGAACGAATTCCAAAACACTCGTAAACCAAATCGAATTTTCCCATAGGAAATAATGGAAACTCAAATTATTCAATCTACAGCCCAAAAAATAAATACCTAAAAATAACTAATAAATCCTGGCAGAAGTGTTTTCCGTTTGTGCGCGCAGGCGCTCTGCGTGCGTGCGTGCGTGCGTGCGTGCGAATCTAAAGTAAGCTCCCCGCTCCCCCTTCTCGTCTTACACAGTTACCCTTCCTCCACTCTTTTCACACACGCACACAATGGAAACACTGTTTTATCGGAAAAATAAACAAAAGAAATCTATTGAGCGACACACTAACAGAATCACTGCTGTAAAGTAAAAATAACGATTACCCACAATTCCACAGCACAAGAGAGAGAAAAACCGTTGGCTCAGTTGTGATCACGTGACGCTCGGCGTCAAAACAAGAAGCGCATGCGTGATACATGATACTCGGTACTCGTAAACCAAGACTTGCTCGTTTTCCAAGTCAAAATTTATTAAAAATCTTTGCTCGCCTTGGAGACACTCGTAATCCGTGTTACTCGTAATCTGAAGTTTCACTGTATGCAAAGATGGAAAAAATATCCCTTAAAGGGCACCTATTACGCAAAAAAAACCTTTTTTAATCATTTTAGACAATCGGGTCTCTAATGTGCATGTACAAATTTACAAATTGTTCAGTTTTTGTAAAGGTTTAAACGTGAAACGGCACATTTAGAGGAGGAGTGACATAAAGGAAGTTCAGGACTAAAGGTATTAAAAAAAGAGTATTAAGAAACATTATTATCTCAGGGGTATTTCATCTGGAGCATTAACTCATGTTTCAGGGAGCACTGAGACCTGTGTTAACTTGTTAAATAAATAGTCAAATATGGGACCTTTAAGAAATTTAGTCATTCGTTCATCTTCTGTGATGCTGATCCTGTATACAGGGTCGGTTCTTTGGGCACAAGGCTGGGGACACCAACTGACAGGGTGCCAATCCATTGCACAGAACACAGAACATACTATGGGCAATTTACCGAGACAGGACTAGAACCCGGACCCTGGAGGTGCACGGCGACAGTGCTAACCTCCAAAGCCACCGTGCCTCCACCTTTAATAAATTACTATCAGTTATCATAGAAAAAAAAAGCACAGAAGAACTCTTACTGAAAAAACAGGATTCACTTAAAGATGTCCAATTCACTATCTATTATTCACTATATGCCTTATTAATTACATGTACATCTGATTTCAAAAATATACTTTAAAAAAAAAAAATACTTTCTCGAATAAAGTGTGCCGTAATTACATTTTTAAGGAAATACAATCAGGTGACTGAAAGAACAGACAACACATCTGGATCTGGATTTTTATTTGATTATATTTTATTTATTTTGGGTGTTCCAGATCTAAAAAATTTGAATAGTTTTTTTAACAGTGGAATTAATTCTGACAGATATAACACACACACACACACACAGACACGCTCAGGCACGCGCACTCACACACACACACTCACACACACACACACTCAGTGGAATTGGTTACAGATTTCGGCTGCAGGGTTTGAGGTGTAGCCTCTTGCTGAACTCCCTATGTGGCGAGGGCTCTGATCTCTGTGATCCTGCTACCTGGCATCTGCCTGAGTCACTGTCAGAGTGTGTGTGTGTGTGTGTGTGTGCATGTGTGTGTGTGGCAACAATAGACCCAACCGTTTTTAACGTAGCTCCCCAGTGGACCCATATGTTTGAATGTTGATACAGCAGTTGACAGAAGAAACAAAGGTCTTTGGCTCGCCTTTGAAATGCCCTGATTTGGATGTGTGTTGGCCAAAATATTACATGCAGTCCCTGTAACACATCAGTAGAGAAAGTGTGCGTGCGTGCGTGCGTGCGTTCGTTCGTGCGTGTGTGCGTGTATAGAGACACGGTCTTGTGACATCGCACGTTTATTTGTCCTTTAAGGTTCGATGATTGGGAAGGTGACACTATGAGGAGACACAGTGACTGTGTGGGTCCCTCATGGCTCAGTGAACTAGTACTATGTGTGTGTGTGTGTGTGTGTGTGTGTGTGTATTAATAACCTGAAAATGGTGTTCAAAACAATGTAAAGAAGGTCGCAGGAAGTTTTGTGACTTCTTGTGTTTTTGATCGTAACACTGATTAGTTACAGTTATAATATGAAACAATAATTTGCGTCTCCTTTAATATGTATGGTATGATTATTATTATTATTTATTTTTTTTTGTTAAGTGTCAATTCAATAACCAGACGTCTGCTATCATTCCAGCCAGCGAGCACTTCTGACCTCATGGACCGAGAACTACGAAGGGCGTTCAAACCGGAATAACAGAGAAATGCACTTATATGCTTATATACCATAAAGGTAGAAAGTCAGGGCCATGATCGGATGTACAGCCGCCTTTTGTACGATCAGGAGAAATTTCCTCACGAGTCCCGGTTTGACTTGAACGTCCCTCATCGTAATGAGTAAAAGTAAAACGACTCCAAGAAAATTCCTCAAGTAAGAGTACAAAAGTCGTTCGGCGGAAAAATGGTAGAGCAGTTACTTTACAACTTGTGTGTGTGTGTGTGTGTGTGTGTGTGTGTCTACATTAGTCTACAACTAATCAGTAAATGGTTCCATTTTACAGATCAGCCTCGATCCTAGCTGATCCACCCCGAGCATGTACAGTACATGCAGCTAAATCTTGGCGTTTCTCAAGCATGCTAGTTTTATCATTTCCAGCTGCTTTGAATTGATTTGCATTTCTAGCTACATACAGTAGAGTTAGATATGTAACAAAGATGCCCTTTGCACATCACCCTGGCATTACCTACAGATCAGGATTGTTAAAATTCAAATTCTGCTTGGAACACATCTTTTTTTTTTTTTGCCTGTCCTTGAAAGATGAGCCATGATGTAAAGTTTATAAGTACGAAAGGTCACCTTGGTTATGGAAACTCATCCAGCGTTAGCTTTACTCATCTACAGCTTTACACAATTTCAACTCACCGATATGAGCTGTTGTTCATAACTTTTAAAGCTCCCGTCATGTTACACCCCAGCGCACGTAATGCTGTCTCACGGTGTTGACGACTTTACTTCTTGTAAAAGTATCACTAGTTTAAATCTCTCATCTTTTATTATGTGACCGATTTACTCTACCTCCATCATAAACAAGTCGTTATCTGTTTATCATTGCAGTTAAAGTCGTGTTATATACATACATACAGTATGTTATTCCACTACAGTAACATGTTGGATCCTACTTGCATACTTTCTGTGTTACACTTTGTGATCCCTTAAACCTTTTTTTTTTTTTTTTTTGATTTTCTCCCTAATTTAGTCGTGTCCAATTCCTCCCCGTCACTAGGGGGCTCCCACATTAAGGCTACTACTACCACTCAGGAGGGCCGAAGACTATCACATGTTTCCTCCGAACGCATCTTTTTGAACTGCTTGCTCCTAAAGTCGATGATTGGAGATATTATAGCATTAGTCTCACTAACACGTGGTTTCCTTCTGGATACACGGCTGTTTAGTCCCGATCCCTGTAGGTTCCTCTCACAATGCATGCATATGGAAATGCTCTTCATTTCTGGTTTCTACTGTTGATCAAACATTTAAGCAATTTTTTAAACCACGTTTCTCATGCGAAGTTGACAGCTCAGCACCGTCCTTCCAGGTTTTAATGATGCAACAGACAGTTTTTAACCCAATTCTATGAATTTTAATGTCTTCTTTGTTTGATGCAGGCCACCATATGGACCCATCTGATACAGCAACTTTTTTTTTTTGGCAGCTCTCCATTTCAACCCTGACTAGGATAAAGGCATTACTTAACAAGACAGAATATTTATTTATTTATTTATTTATATATTAGCTTTTTAAAGAAACTGAACTTTTGTCCGAGACATGCAGTGTATATAGTACTGTGTTGTTATATATGTTTATCATGTCTGCATTATCAGGTACCAAACCAGTCACTATTTCTAAACATACCTTAAAAATGTAAGAAAGAATCAACATTACGCATTACTGTTTTATTTTCAGCTCTGTGCAACCGTCTTGGGAACATACAAAAATTTATAAGGTGCAGTATGTTTGGACACAGTGAATGGTTTTAAACATAATGATAATAATGCATACACGATAAACTTATATGACAACATTTATAGTTAAATACATTTATAGATAAAATGGTTCATAAGACTTTTGCATAGTACTCGCTCTCTCTCTCTCTCTCTCTCTCTCTCTCTCTAACACACACATGCACAGCACCATAAACATTACACAGCACTGATATTGATTCTGCTTCTGTAAATTATCATGTTACTGTACGTAAAATTCTCGTAACAGAATCATCACCACGTTACAGCCTCAATAATGTGTTTTAATTTTGAATCATTTATTAATAGGCTTGGATTATGTGTTGAGTGTTTGTGTGCGAGATGGTTACTATGGTTACTATAGAAACGCTGAAGTATTAGTGAGTGTATTGTTATTAACCTCTGGCTGTCGTTCATGCTGCAGCTGGAATGACTGTCAGAGCCCAGAGAGATGCTGTTATACAGAAATAGTTCTTCATTCTGACCAATCAGACTGGAATATTCAACTATATATATATATAATGTACTGTGTGTATATACACCAATCATTTGCCCATTTTTTCTCCTTCCAATTCATTAACGTCAGGAAAAAAAAACTGTTCATAATGTCTAATTGTAACAGGATAGTGAAAATGCAGTGTGTGTGTGTGTGTGTGTGTGTGTGTGTGTGTAGTGTTACAGCTGGTCTTCACAGTCATGCTCTGTGGCCCAAAGGAGATTGTGTGTGAGTGTGAGAGAGAGAGTGTGTGTGTAACGTTACAGCTGGTTTTCAGGCTCTTGCTCTTTGCCGAAGAGATAGTGTGTGTGTGTGAGTGTGTGTGAGTGTGTGTGTGTGAGTGTGTGTGTGTGAGTGTGTGTGTGTGTGAGTGTGTGTGAGTGTGTGTGAGTGTGTGTGAGTGTGTGTGAGTGTGTGTGTGCGTGTGTGTGCGTGTGTGTGAGTGTGTGTGAGTGTGTGCGTGTGTGTGCGTGTGTGTGCGTGTGTGTGAGTGTGTG
>JAQMYJ010000004.1:4908183-4932835 GCA_030014305.1 Clarias laeviceps | reverse complement strand
GGCTTCACTCGGCTGCTCGCAGGGCCGGCTGTTGTGCTTCATCTCGCTCTCTCTCTCTCTCTCTCTCTCTCTCTCTCTCTTGACACACACACACTGAGCCACAGGGGCTCGTCAATGATTAATAGCCTCACCCTGAGTGGCATCTTGGGAGGCCCTGAGAGAGACAGAAAACAAGCCCTCTCTTTCCCATCTCTCTCTCTCTCTCTCTCTCTCTTTCCCATCTCTCTCTCTCTCTCTTTCCCATCTCTCTCTCTCTCTTTCACATCTCTCTCTCTCTCTCTCTCTTTCCCATCTCTCTCTCTCTCTCTCTCTCTCTCTCTTTCCCATCTCTCTCTCTCTCTCTCTTCTCGTCTCTTCTGGATCTTCTTACAATCTCTTTTCGTCTTGTCCTGTGTCATATTCATAAGGATTAAATGAATAAACAATGAATAAACTTTAGAGTTATGATTGAATTGGAACATACACTCCCTGGCAAAAAAAAATAAAAAAAGTCGCAAATATTTTATTGAAAATGATTCCTTGTGCTCCCAGAACCACCTTTTAACAATTTAAGTCCCGTATTATTTCCTGTTCCATCAGGGAAGAAAACCTCCATAGATGTGATAATCTGGTCATTCAGTTTGTATTCAGGTTGTTGTACAGTGGACACTATGCATGTTGGGTGCATCGCTTCCTGCGCTTCCCTTCATTACCCTGACACGCCCACTTTGGAATAGACTCAATCTGGACTCATCAGATCACATGACCTTTTCCCATTGCTGCAAAGTCCAATCTTTATGCTCCAATTTTTATTTTTGTTCCAATTTTGTTCCAAAGTTTATAGACATACAGCTGTTTAGTCCCAATCCTGTGAGTTCCCATCATAGTGTGTGTGTGTGTGTGTGTGTGTGTTTGGTGGAAATGCTCTTACTTTCACTATTAAATATACTGTAGCTCTAGTGTTAGCTCTGGTGTGCACAAACTTTCGATAAAATACACTAGTAGTGTAGCTTTTGCTTGGCCTAGAAGTTACACATAATATATTTAAAGAAAATTTAAAGGTCACCTATTACGCAAAATGTTTTAGACATTCAGTGTACAAACTGAGAAAAAATAAAACATCCCATGCTTTTTGTTCTTTTCCAATTTAGTATCGGCCGGGGCTGAATTGGATTTTCTTCCCTCTTGTGACCTCATATAAGAAGATCCCCTCCCCCGGCTTGTTAAACGAGCACATCTGGAGGAAGAGTGAAATAGTTTGAGGTACGAAAGAATGCTTTATCCGAGGGATGTTTCAGCTGGGGCATTAACACACACACTTGAAGGGAGCTCTGAGGTCTGTGTTAACTTGTTAAATAAATAGTGAAATACGGACCTTTAAGTGTTTAAATGTGAGCAAACACAATGCAGTAAACTCCGGAGGAATTGAATTCAGAGCAACTTCACCCAGCGTTGAAGTGATATCAGATCTTATTCATGGTTATTCATGATTTTATTATTTTTTTTGTATATAATGTGTTAGAAAATTCTTTCTTTGCTTGATGCAGGCTAGTGATTTGTCTCTCATGAAACACAGACGTTCAGTTGGGTCTCCAGTGATAAGATAAGAGACGTTACTCACTGTATCACAGTTGAAAGACTTGTTGCAAGCTCAAACATATTAATCACTGCACTAATTATCTAATCTCTAAGTAAATATGTACTTATTTAAATCCAAACATTTATAAAACATATAAAACATTTAGCATTAACATTTATTAGAAAAAATATGTTGAATTTAATCATTTCTTCTGTGCTTCGTCTCTCTCTTCTGTATCTTCTTTATATCTCCTAGTTTTTTGTAGAAGTCTTACCTGTACCTACTTATTAATTATTTATTTTGAACCCTTTTTATTTTGAACTCATTTATTATAAACCGGATCTTTTTTTTATGATTTTCTTCTATTCCTCAAAAAAAAAAAAAAAAAAAAATTCTCAATCAGTTTTTAATATACATATTATTTTATTTTATGTATTTATTTATAAAAAAAATTTTACATTGTGTATAAATGAGCGCATGACAGAAAGCCCATGATTGTCATCATAGACTTTGTTCACATTATATTTTATACATACAGAGTCAAAATAAATGTATACATACTTCAGAAAAGGAAAACTGGTGTAAATATTTTAATACAAAGTTTATTGCTATACGTTATATATTGATATGTATGATATTTAGATAATATTTAATATAATATCATATTAATATCATATACATCATACTATTCTTTTTTTTTTTTCCTAAAGTGTGTATAATTTTTTTTTGCCTGACTCTGTATGCTATTTTATTACTTGTACATATTGTATCTTTTACAGCTTTAATAATTTTCTCTTATTTCCTATTTTATTTCTTTGTGTGAATAATCTCTATTCTTTTTATATTTTGAGGTCACGGGAGGTCGTATAAGCATGTCACTGCATGTCATACTGTGTCTGTGAGAAATTAAATTTGAATTTGTTTACAAGCCATATTTGCACAATTCAGCTTTTTTTGCTGATATCAAATTAGCACGTCATGAGGGTTCACGTTCATAATTACAATTAACTTTTATCTGACTCTAGTGCGGACATGTCTGTCCTCGGAAACGGTACATACACGCATCGAAACGTCTTTGCTCAGGTTGTCTGGCTTAAAATAAGTCATATTCGTTTGACCGCTCACTCAGTTCACACAGAGGATGTGATTTTTGTAAATCTATGCTTGAGGTGGTTGTTGTCGGTTGTATTTGTTGGGGTCCAGGAGCAGGAAGAAAGCCAGACGCCTCACTTTATCGCTTTTAACAGCGATGACGTCATGATGTGATGATGTCCGAGATCGGCCAATGGATACGCACAGGAAAAAATTCCCATCTGACCGTTCAAGTCACATGATTGTGTATATGATGTATCTAATCTATGAGACATACGAAAGTGACTCAGATCTGACGGCAATAAAAAAAAAAAAAATCAGCATTGAGGCTGGTAATGTGACCATAGCCCTCTCTCTCCCTCTCTTCTTCTCTCTCCCTCTCTTCCTCTCTTCTTCTCTCTCTCTCTTCCTCTCTTCTTCTCTCTCTCTCTCTCTCTTTATCTCAGTCTCTCTCTCCCTCTCTCTCCCTCTCTCTCCCTCTCTCTTTATCTCAGTCTCTCTCTCTCTCTTCCTCTCTCCCTCTCTCTCTATCTCTCTCTTTCTCAGTCTCTCTCTCTCCCTCTCTCTTCCTCTCTCTCCCTCTCTATCTCTCTCTTTCTCAGTCTCTCTCTCCCTCTCTTCCTCTCTCCCTCTCTTCCTCTCTCTCTATCTCTCTCCCTCTCTTCTTCTCTCTCCCTCTCTCTATATCTCTCTCTTTATCTCAGTCTCTTCCTCTCTCTCTCCCTCTCTCTTTATCTCAGTCTCTCTCTCTCTCTCTATCTCTCTCTCGTTATCTCAGTCTCTCTCTCCCTCTCCCTCTCTCTCTATCTCTCTCTTTCTCAGTCTCTCTCTCTCCCTCTCATCCTCTCTCCCTCTCTCTTCCTCTCTCTCCCTCTCTCTCTCTCTCTCTCTCTCTTCCTCTCTCCATCTCTCCCTTTATCTCAGTCTCTCTCTCTCTCTCTCTTCCTCTCTCTCCCTCTCTCTCTCTCTATCTCTCTCTCCCTCTCTCTATCTCTCTCTTTATCTCAGTCTCTCTCTCTCTCCCTCTCTCTCTCTCTCTATCTCTCTCTTTATCTCAGTCTCTCTCTCTCTCCCTCACTCCCTCTCTTCCTCTCTCTCTCTCTCTTTATCTCAGTCTCTCCCTCTCTCTCCCTCTCTCTCTTTATCTCAGTCTCTCTCTCTCTCTCTCTCTCTCTCACTCCCTCACTCCCTCTCTCTCTCTCTCTCTATCTCTCTCTCTTTATCTCTCTCGCTCTCTCTTCTCAAGAGCTGAACTTTACACCACTGAAACCCGGGGGTTGTCAGCTCAGGGGTGACTGACTCAGGATTAGTCAGGAAACCTTTTTGTTTAGCAGCCCTCGTTAGCGCTAATGTTAACATCGTGTAATTTGACGTGGGAGTTTTGATAAATGTTGTAACGATAACTGCAACCCAGAAGTGTTTTTACAAGTTGGGTTAAAAATAAGCTGATCAGCAACGACACATACTGTAACTGCTCGTAACGTCTCTTCTACTCAACACTTTGATTTAAATGATGCCACCAGGTCCAGCTTTCATAGTGTACGCCCCCTTCCTTTAGAGTAAGCCCTGCTTGTGTCATGCGTTTGCTTGTGTTGCGTTGTTGGTGAGGATTGAGGCAGCTTGTCGATGCATTACCGTCATTTCTGCGTCTTCCACATACTCTGTGTATTATACACGTAAACTGCTGCGTCGATTGCCTCTGCTGAGTGTAGCCACGCCCACCTCAAGTTAAAAAGCACTATATCGGCGAGATGCTTTGAAGTAATCTGGCGCATAACTGACCAACATTTTGATTTCATTTATGGCGCAGATTTAACTTCTTTTACTGAAAGACTGGCAAAGTTTCATCAAATTCAGTTTGTCACGCTGTGACAAAATCTTTCCTGAACAGACATACAGATATACAGACATACAGATATACAGACAGACAGACAGACATTGTTTTCTGAGACTGGTTTCTGGTTCTCCAGTGTATGAATCGTAAAGATATCATTGAAAAGCGTGTTCCGACCAATGTAGAGATAAAATCTTTATTATATTTATATAGGTAATTATGGGGAAAATTTGCCAAAAGAATTAAAGCTGCGATTTAATTCCTGCTGATTTCCAATGAATCATAAATGTTTTTTTTCTTATATTCAACCCATGCTGTTCTTTTTTTTTTTTTCTTTTAAACAGTTATCATATAGTTGCATTTGATTGTTTAGGTTAAACGGATGTAATAGTGCCACCTGAAGTGTCTAGGGAAATCTTTTAACTGAAATGTCAGGTGTTTGCTGAAGAGCTGAGTGTCACAAGTTTAGACACGAGCTGAATATCATTCTGAACGTCATCTGATGATCATACACTGATATGATGTGCACACCATCTTTTAGACTTTTTTTTTTTTTAAACCCAGGCCCAGATACTGTGTGGTCAAAAGTATGTGAACACAACCTTCAGATGTGAATTGAATGAACACAAATCTCCAAAATCTAGTGGAAAGACGTTCTAAAAAAGCGAAGCTCATAATAACGGCTCATAGGGAATAGATAGGTGGCACGGTGGTGTAGTGGTTAGCACTGTGGCCTTGCACCTCCAGGGTTCTGGTTCGATTCCCATCTCAGGGTCTGTGTTGCATGTTCTCCCCGTGCTTGCTGGGTTTCCTCTGGCTACTCCGGTTTCCTCCCACAGTCCAAACACATACAGATTAGGTTAACGGTCATTCCCAAATTGCCCGTAGTGTGTGTATATGTGTGCCCTGTGATAGATTGGTACCCTGTCCAGGGTGGTACCCCACCACATGCCCTAAGTCACCTGGGATAGGCTTCAGCCCATGACCCGGCTACCCTTTATACGGATAAAGCGGTATAGACGATAAGTGAATATGAATGTGACGGTCAGGTGTGCACAAACTTTTACTCGTATATGCTAGTAGTGTAGCTTTGTTTGACTTAGCAAGTAGCTGGAAGTTACATATGATGCATTTGAAGAACATAATTTAAAGGTCACCTATTATGAAAAACTTTTTAGTAATTTTCAGACATTATGCTGGGTCTCGTGTGTGTGTGTGTGTGTGTGTGTGTGTGTGTGTGTAAACAATAAACTGAGGAGAAAAAAAAAAAACATTTCCCGCTTTTTTTTTTCCTTTTTTTATTAAACAAGTCAATCAGATTTTCCCCCTATTGTGACCTCATATAAGATGATTCCCCCCCCTCCCCCCCCCCAGCTTGTTGAAAGCATATTTGAAGGAGGAGTGAAATAATTAGAAGTAGTTAAATCTGCATTATGTGAGGAGTATATCAGCTAGGGTATTAACACACACACACACACACACACACTTAGGCTCAGGCTCTGAGATCTGTGTTAACTTGTTAAATAAATAGTGAAATATAGGACCTTTAAATGCTTAAATGTGAGCAAACACAATGCAGTCAACTCTGTAGGAATTTAATTTAGACTTAAAACGTCTCTGGAGCAGATATGTGGAGCGAGATGGAGGTCAGGGTGAGAAAAGAGGGATGAAGGAGGGGGAGGGGGGGGGTGCTCAGGCGAGAGTCCCTTACCCCAGCAGGTCTGCTGCAAAGGCAGGCTAAAAAAGGAGAGGAGGGGGGCAGAGGTGAAAGTAGAGCTGGAATGTGGCTGGAATGTGGAGAATGATGGGATTTTTCCTGCTGGGCGGCAGAAAGCTGGACCACTGCTGAGCGCGCGCACACACACACACACACACATATCAGACTCTCAGAGACCAGCATAAATCTGTGTGCTTTTTTATGCCTTCCATATTATTAGATCCTTTCTCCTTCTGCTGTCGTTTGGTTTCGTCTCGTCCGCTGCCTCCATGCTGACTGTATCATTTCTCTCACTGTCCATCCTTTCACTTCTCCTTTTCAGACTCTCTTCCTCGCTCCGTCACCCTTTCACCTTCTTTCTCTATTTCCCTCTGCCTTCCCTTAAATCTCCACTCCTCTTCCTCTATCGCTCTCTCTTCCTCCCCCGTCCTTCTCTCTCTCTCTCTCTCTCTCCGTCTCGGTCTCTCGAGCTCAGGCTGCTGCAGGCATGGTTCCAAGCTCAGACAGTCACAAGACTGTTATTTCATTTATTTCATTTCTCCTCGCCTTGTTTGCCGTTTGCCAGGACCTTCCAAATACGCACCGTTTTTCAGCAACCCGCCACAAACTCCACAGATCAGGGCTGGGATTTTTCATAGACGGATTACCGAGTTTGCTGATCTGATGCCATGTCGGATTTTTCCAGTCTTTAAAGCTTTTGGTCGGACTTGTTGCCAAGACAACGAGCCTGTAATCGGAAAAACCTTCTCAGGAGCACTTCGTTGAACGTAAACAAGGTTACAAAATACATTTGGGTGGTTTGGATATTTTTATTTTCTTTAACATTACTATAGGAGAGCGATTAGGGGCTGTTTCGCCTTACGTTGGGTTTTAGCTGTTTCAGTGTCTGTAGCGTTAAATGGACTGTCCAACTTCCTCCCACTGCAAGAGTACATTTTCCTGTCCAAACAGAAATAAAAAAAAAAAAGCTGTTTTTAACTCGTCTAAGTTTTGGGACATTATGAGGAGTTAAAACGTCTCCTATAATGTAACTCGTGTTCCTGCAGAACAAAAAAGGGTTTTCAGAACTAGTCGGATTTTATTATTATTTGTTTTTATCCAGGACGACATCCTCTGTGTTTAGCGATATAAAACTTAAAACAGTTTTGAACTGAAGAATGTCAGGCCCTGCACATCTTCACATCCTAAGAAACAGGCAACTCTATATCAGCCCTATTTAATTTTTTTAAATGGCTGAACAGGTTACATTAAGGATATCATCATGAAATTCTTAAATCCACACCTAATGAATCTGTCGCTCCTAAAATCCTTTATTTCAGCCTTTATTCATCACATATACATTACTGCACAGTGAAATTCTTTATTCTTCACTGCTTCTCGTTAGCAGGCCAGGGTCAGAGCGAAGGGTCACCATTATACAGCACTCCTGGAGTAGCCGGGGTTAAGGGCCTTGATCAAGGGCCCATCCTGGTGGAGCTGAGGCTCGAAACATCAACACCTTCTGATCAGTTACTCAGAGCCTCAACACACCGAGCCACCACCGCCTGTTGACATGAAATTCTCCAAAATCACTTCTCTGCAGATTTATCCTGCTTCATCATGCAATGCAGTGCTTTTATTAGTCTCACCAAACAACCTTAACCAAAAAATAAATAAAACAAACTTTAAAATAGTAACACTTACGGCTTCAGGATCTGATGCTGAGTCATGGTCAGCAGGAACAGATCAAAAATGGCAAAACTACCCTGACGTCGCCCCTCCTTAAGAAAGCAGTCTGATGTGAAACGTTCATGTAATTCCCTCGACGGTCTAATTCAAAACATGTATCTGTGCCGTCTCTTTTGTGTCTGGTTCGGACAAATTAAAATCGTGACTCCTGGGCGGAACTGAGCCACGAGCTGGAGGAGCGAATTTTTTTTCTTTTTTCTTAGAATTATAATAAACATCATGAATAATAGAAGAATCTGAAGAGCGGATTTATATACTGTAGAAAAAAATATATACAAATGTGAGGAAGCGAAAAAGCAGGGCAAGTGTTCATTAAGCATATACACACACACACACGGTAGTGAGCTATGAGACAGGTCATGGGTATAAAAGCTATAAAAAGTAAAATAGGTCCCCTATATAAAAAGGTAATGGTACACATCACTGTTTAGACCTCAGATGTACAGCTCAGTGATCACTGATCAGAAGGTTCCAGGTTCAAACCCACCCCAGCACCACTACGCTGGGCCCTTGAGCAAAGCCCTTTACCCTCGACTTCTGCGAATTCTGCACGTTTCAGTTAAATAATAATAATAACAATAAATAATATGTTCTGACCTTGGATCAATACTAAACAATTTTGAGAATATTGTAAGATAAAAGCAAAACTAGGCTACACCCTATAGGTGGGAGGGATATTCTCTCTCTCTCTCTCTCTCTCTCTGTCTCTCTGTCTCTCTCTCTCTTCGCATCAATCACAAACACAATATCCCATCCTGGGTGCTCATGTATGCAGAAGCGGGCGGATAGCGCTTTCCTCTGCATGTCTTTCGCTCCCCCATGATGCCGCATGTTCAGCAGGCTGAAGTCTGAAGTCAGGCCACTTGTCTTGGAGTCTTCAGTCTTCACGCCCAGTAGCTGTTATATAATAGGAGAAACCTGGCGTTTGGATGGGAGTTTTCCCAGGACCAGAAACTGGGGGAAAGTGGAGAAAAACAAACATTTTTTTGAACCATATCTTTATTTATGATGTACGCATATGTGAGCTGCTCAGCTCAGCTCATCTCTCTTATATACACGGACTGCTTTAATGCTCATCACGATAAGTCAATCTGCTATCGTCTTGTATTTGTGATACACAGAGATACAGGTTACAGGAGGTTGTTGTTATTCCCAGCCCTAAGCGGTGTTTGCAAGCACTGGGTTGAACCCTGGGTACCTGGTTTTCATCCTCATGACAACCTCCAGAACCACAGACTTATTTGAGCAGAACCCTTTTAAACAGATGAAATAACGTCTGTCCCGGGCGACCTCCGTGCCCAAGGACCTGCGTCATAATTCTCCACCGCGGTTCGCGTTCACAATAACAATCCATTGCTTTTAAACTTTTAAAACTCTCTGTCTCTCTCTTAGCACAGGTCGTATATTAGGCTAAGAGAACAACATTTTCCCGTTCTTTTCTCGGAAGCAACTTTTGAGGCGTTCCTGGCTTGACTTCCCTCTTCGAATTAGAAACTAGTCTATTTAATTGGCTGTGATCTCATATGCAAAGCTGCTTTCGCTTATTGCACCAAGGTCTTATCCTTTAAATATGAATAAGATGGTCGGATGCTTTGAATTAAAAGCCAGACACCCTGGGTTTCGCCTGAATTTCTTTTTTTTCCCCCCTCAGTTTGCTAGTGATATATTTTCACCTCATTGGAGTGCTGAATATTTTAGCATATTACAAATTCTACTCCAATTTTTTTTCCCCCTCGTCTCAGTTGCTCTCTCTCTCTCTCTCTCTCTCTTTCCCTCTAACTCTTTCCAAAAGCTTGACGGTTGGCCCCAGAGGAGACAGCGAGAAAAAGCTCTCAGAGCCGAAAGCCTTTTTCAGAAGTCACTTAGTCCCCGTAAACAAAACACGCATCTGCAACCAAATCTGTAATCATGTCGAACTCTAATCCAGCCGAGGAACGTCTTTTCAGGAGGGAGGAGGAGGAGGAGGAGGAGGAGGGTGGTGCTATCAGCAGAACATTAACAAATGTGTGTGTGAATATATGTGTGTGTGTGTGCAGGCAGGCAGACAGGCAGGGTGTTTGGTCCTCAGAGTGCTGTTCAGGGCTCAGGTCAGATGGTATGGGATCGCAGGCAGGCCCCGGACTCGTCTGTGCCGGAGAGTAAATCAATGGCGTGGGCTGCTGAGGGCCGCTGTGGATTCCCTGCTTGGCCTGGCTTTAATTGAAGTCTTGTGTCATCTCTACCGAAACACGAACGCCTAGATGTTGTTCAAATGAATTAACACAGGCAGCGTGATGGGGTCGTCGTGGTCTCTGTACTGCCCGAACACGTTGTTTTTTTACTAAGAGGAAAGATTTAAAACTTAAACACATGGACGTTTAATCCACAGGAATAATAATGATAATGAAGAGGAGTAAAACCTTCACTTATAGCTTACTTTTTATTTAATTGAATAAACACACACACACCATAAATTCCTGTCCTAAAACCGATTCAGTATGTAAGCAGTAAAGAATTTCCAACAGACACCCATTTTCTTTGTCTGCGTCCCAATTTCTGTGCTATTAAAACAGTGTGTTACATCATAAGCATGTTATGTTGCTGTCTACTGGAGCTAATAAAAGAGAAAACCAAAAATAATGCCCCATTCAGGTTAGAATTCCTACTCAGAAGCTCAGGACAAGCTCATCATATCATCCCCAGGATCAGAAGAGGCATCAAGGCAACATGGCTGCTCACAGTAGCTCATACTGTACTGTACAGCGTAGTAGTATAAGCCGTCCTCCATAAACCTCCATAGATGTGAGAACCTGGTGATTCAGTACATTCAGGTCGTCAGCTGACTTCGTTTTTTTTTTCCACATAACGTTGCCGAGTCTCGACCTGAGCGACTGAAGCAACCCCAGATCATAACACTGTCTCCAGAGGCTTGTACAGTGGACACTATGCATGATGGGTGCATCGCTTCATGTGCTTCATCGCTCTGGAACAGGCTCAGTCTGGACCACATGACCTTTATCCATCGCTCCAAAGTCCAATTTTTCTGCTCCCTAGCAAACTGATGTCTTTTTTCCGATGAGAGTTTTTTTTCTGAAAAGGTTTTCCTTATGGACACAGCTGTTTAGTCCCATGTTCTTACTTACATTCACTATTAAACATAGCTCTGATTTCTGCTGTCTATTTTTATGATGGAAGTTGATCAAACATTTAAGCGATCTCAGTTATTAACAGTTATTAACCCAGTTCCAGTGATTTTAACCTTCTCTTTGCTCGATGCAGGCCAATAATCTGTTTAGCTTCGACTATATACTTGTCATTTTATGATTAGATGAACATACTAGCTGGCTAGATTAATGCTAAAGGTTGAAAACTTCAATTTCTTTTCAAATTTTTTTGGCATAAAAAGAAAAACATTAAATTTTCATCATTATGCAAAATTAATTCAGTACTAGTTGACTGTTCATTTTAAATATATATATATATATATATATATATATATTTTTTTTTTTTTTTTATAAACTGGGCTTTAAATTTATTCAAAATGACAGCCACAAACTTACACCATGGTACATGTGAACTTCATAAAACAGAGAATGAGATGTTCTGGTTATGGTGGCATTGGTTTCCCTTATACCTCTTATGCTACAGCAGCTACAATTTTTCTTTCTTTTTAATGTTAATAAAACAAAAGCTCAAACCAATTCTTCAGTCCTGAATATTTCTCTTTGGCCGAAAACGTACTGTTAGTGATGACACTGGAGACTCCTCCTATCTCATCTCGTCGTCTATACCGCTTTAACCTGTTTACAGGGTGGCGGAGGGGCCTGGAGCCAATCTCTCAGGAGACATGTGGCATGAGGCAGGATACAATCCAGCACTTTGCAGGGCACTCATTCATACACTACGGGCAATTTGGGAACGCCAGTTAGCCTAAATCTGGGAGGAAACCGGAGAACCCGGAGGAAACCCACCAATCACGGGGAGATTCCATCGGTGGGCATCGAACCCGGACACTGAAGGTGCAAGGCCACAGTGCTGACCACTGCGCCTTCGACTCCTTCTACAAATGATGATCATTCATGTAGCATGTTTTTGTAATTGGACTTAAATTACTTGGAGTGAATTAATATAAATCTGTGACTTGCTTCGCATCCTGTGCTGCTATTAGAGAAAACTAATCAACACCTTAGAAAACGAATCAACACCTCAGAATCGAGGATTTACCAGCATTGTGTTGTAAATACGGCGCCTACGCGATGGCCACTACCAGCAAGCTTATTTCAAACTTTCTTGTGTACTTTAAGGAATGTGGGACCGGTGCGTCATTACACACTTGAACAAAATGTTATGTTCCTCACAGTGACTCTGTTCTCACACCCCTCGGACCAAATGCTTCCAGAATTACAACATTAATAACCGTTATCTAGACACACACACTCCAGACACGTGATTTTAGACCCTAGATGGCCGTCCTGCTGCTCTGAGACACATCTGAAGGGGCAGATACACATCAGATGGAGGCTGGTTCCCAATTTCTGCCACGGTGAGAGCACTGGGACGGAGAGAGATGGAGAGAAATGAAGAGAGGGAGGCAACAACAGCGGGTTTCTAGCCATGTGTCTGTTGGAGCGAATGGACCATGTGACAGGACATGTCGCACTGAGTGACAAAGCTAGGGGGGAAAAAAAAGACTGTGGAAGCAGCAACACTTGCCATGGTCTCCCAGAAGTGTTCTAGACAGGATAGACAAAAATTGGATGGGGGATGGAACCCATGCGTCAAAGAACTGCATGTGTGAGGAAGGAGAGAAAGAGGTGGACGTACAGGATATATTATGTTTTATACTGTATATATTATAGGCTAATGCAAAAAGATGGACAGAGGCTGAGGTGTAGTGTGAGGGAAGGGGCAGCGTTGTCAGAGAAGATGGGATGGAGATGTGGAGAAATGAGAGCGAGAGATTTATTTCGAGATGGATATTTGAAATATTTTGCAGTAATAACATCAGATTCTTTATAACTTTCCATCGTGGCCTTGAAAGCACCGAGCAGCACTTCTGCGTTTCATCCTGCAAAATTCTAAATGCCAAAAAAAAAAAAAAAGAGAGAGAGAGATGGACAGAGAGTGAGAGAGAGTGAAAGACACAGATGGAGCATGGGAGATTTGTGAGTGAGTGAGTGATGGAGAGCGAGTGTGCAAGAAGGAAGGAAGAGACAGAGTGAATGACAGATTGAGAGATAAACAATGAGGGAAAGACAAAGAGAGTGAGAGGCAGAGTAAGAAAGAGAGACAGCCTGAGAGAGTGAGTGAGATGAAGATTGAGAGTCGAAGCGAAAGGGAGAGAAAGACACAGAGATTTTAAAGGACTGGAAGAAGGGATGTTTTTTTTGGGGGGGGGAAGAAAAAGCCTGATAGGATGAGCTTTTGTTTTGTATGTAATAATACTGTAGATGTTCTTGTAATGACATTCTGTTTAGCCCGTCGCTGACCTCTGATGTCATCAGTGTGCGCCTCATACTCCTCCCACTCCTAAACTGATTAGAAATTTCCTTCTATACACATACTTGGAAATAAATAGAAAAAAAAAAGGAATGTGTACTAATCTTCCATCACCATCTGACGGGATGAAGGCTAACTCTTCTGTTAGCAAATATAGCTACTGGTTTATGGGAAGGTCGCAGGTTTAAACCCCACCGCCACGTTGCCACTTTTGGGCCCTTAAGCAAGGTTTGACCCTCAACTGCTCAGATGTATAATGAGATAAAAATGTAAGTTGCTCTGGATAAGGGCGTCTGCCAAGTACCACAAATGTAAACGTAATGTAATAAATATAGCTTGTTAATAAAGTAGGAAGGAACCCAAGAGCGTCAGTTTTTGTTTTGTCCTGAAATGGCAATAATATTAAGCGTAATGCGAAGATCGACTTCCTCGTTCTCTTCATCTCTTGAGTTTAATGGCAGCTCGTGAAACAACTAGGTTCATACTGCCACCTGCTGTATCGGAGGGTGAAAATGCGCTAGAACAATAATATGCGGAGAACAATAATGAGTGTGAAGGGTGCAGCAATCGTTACTCGGCATGGTACAAAGCAATCGTGTCTAAGCACCCTTAAAGTCGGCCCACTCGCCCTGACTCCTTTGAATCATTAATACTGACTCCGCCCCCTGGACTCCTATTGGTTGATTTTATACGAGTATCGTTACCTAATCCTTCTGGTGATCATGACATATTTAGATCTTGTGTTATTAAGATTCCTGACCCAACGTGTGATTTTTCTGCAACACCTTAAAATCTAAGAACTTAAACCCAAATATACTTGTAGTGTTTGTCCAGTTTGACTAAAAAATGGTTTTGCTTTGTCGTGTCCAAACGGAGGAGTGTGCGGTTATTGCCGGAGTGTGTGCTTACGAGTCTGCGCTTAGATAATCAAGACAACCCGTAAGAAAGAATCGTGGCATTGACCTGCATTATAAGCATAGAAATGGTGAATAATAGCACAGTGTAAGCTTCGCGAGGGCGAGTATTCGCGAGTGTTTAGAGCTTTGTGGTCGGCTGTGCCTGGTTTTACCACTATCCCACTTGGCCCGTCCCTCCTGCCGGCTCTGAGTTCTGGAATGTTCTCTCCTCTGTGGAAGCTTTTGACAGGCTGAAACAATGGCAACTTGCTTTTGCTGACTGGAGATTTTTTTTTCCATCATGGTTTTGGAGATTACAGGACTGGACAGTGTGCAGATAACTTTGAATTGTGTGTGTGTGTTTGTGTGTATATATATATATATATGTGTGTGCGTGCATTAATGAGCAGCTGAAGACCAGACTTGGCTCCTCTATAAGGCTCCACTGCCAGTCCTAGATCCTGTTTTTAGTTATACTTTAACCAGCGTTCCTGGAGCGAATCCACTGTATTCAGGGAAATCTATTGATGTATGCCATGAATAGAGAGAGAGAGCTGGGGAAAATCGTAACTCACGACTCTAATGTTAACGCTGCACATTTAATTTGCCAAACGAATAAAAACTCACTATTAAAATCAACAGCTACGTATAAGATAGAAACCTCTGTAAGCTTTTAAATGAATTCCGCGTTATCTTTGCATTTTATTATCGGTTTGGTACTCAGTTACACCTGTTTCATGTATATCAGTACAGCGGTACCTCGGCATGTGAATTTAATTCGTTCCGGAGACGAGTTTTTAAGGTGAAATTTCATATTGCGAAACACATTTTCCCATAGGAAGTAATGTAAATGCAGATAATCCGTTCCAGCCACCCAGAAATATTACCAATATTACCAATTTCCAACACTATAATCATATTTTTTGCATATAAAGCAATCAAAACATTTAGAAAAGACATGTAAATGAAGTAAAATAGGAAATAAATAGACATTAAACCTCATTTAAACTTAATTTTTGATTCCTGAAATCTGAAAGCAGCTCCCTTTCTTGTTGCTACCGTCCTTGCTAACATTCTTGGGACTCATGGTGCTATGTGTTCAATAAAAAAAATATGTAAACTGGATCTTTTATAAGATTACATTTAACACTAACTGTATAAAAAAAAAACTACAAGCGTCATTTAATAATACATTCCTCGTCATCACAGCTCGTTACAACTTACATACTTTACTAATCTAGCCGAGACATTAGCAGTTCGCTAATGTCCAGTCATGTCATTTCCAAAATTAGTTAACTGAGACATTAGCAGTTTTGGGGGGAAAAAAAAAAAACAGGACTGGAAACACATTGTCTTATTTATTTATGTATCTGCATCTTAAAACATGATGTTGCTATGACGACCATAACCATATGTTCGCTATTGATGCTAGCTAGCTTAGCATCAAGGTTTTGTGGCTCACTGAACCAGCTACCGCACCATCATTAGTTCTCGGTTTATTTAGTGACATCACAGTTGAAATGGAGCTCCGCCCCCCAGCAAGCACGTAGAAAAGTCAACATCCATCACTGGATTTAAATATTCATGAGCTTAGGAAAAAAAACGATTGCAGTGTTAAACTGTATTAGCATGGAAAGGTGAAAATTGAAAGTGCACTTTTACCATGGGAGTGTAAGACTGGGATGTCAGGGTCAGAAGATCTCTCATGATATCTCGGACGTCATTAATAATACGCATATACAGTCGGGTCTCGGCCATTTTGCCTGTGCTGTAAGAGAAAGAGAGCGCTGGATGAAGCTGTAAGCACTCTCTTTCTCGTGTGTGTGTGTGTATGTGTGTGTTTGCGAAGTGGCGCCACTATTGAGAGGCAGGCTCTGGGGAGCCCGGCACTAAACTTGATCAAACCGGTCTATTTGTCTTAAGGCTCCGGGGACCTGCCTCACTTCCTGTTGTGTAATGCCGCCTGTTCCACGTCTCTGACACAGAGCAGCCAGGCCTCAGACCCAGCGAGAGAGTGTGTGTGTGTGTGTGTGAGAGAGAGAGAGAAACAGCATTCTGCTGGCACACAGCACATTCCTGTTTAAATATGCTGCTGTCCTTTCTAGAACATTCTCTTCCTTCTGTTTTTTTTTTTTCTATTTCCAAACCCTGAGCTTGATGAGGAATTTTCAAAAATGGCTAGAGGCAAGCTGCTGACATGCCAAAAGTTCAGGAAATATTCAGAGATCTTCTACCCTTATTCTGCACCACTTTAGACCTCCTCTGTGCGCACACACACACACACACACACACACACACACAACCATCGTTTTATGATAAAAATTACGCACCCAACATTTTTGTTCCATAATGATGACTGCTATTTGTGTCCTCCTTTGCAGATTACAATAGATCTCTATTATGTTTAAGACATTTCCCCCCTAAAACAAATGTTGATTTCAATCCGATTGTTGTCCGACTGACGGTGGACTTTCCCCAGGGACAAACTGCTAGGAATCTTGAAAGCCCCTTCCTACCTTTAACATAATTCATTTTAAAGTCATGAGTAAAACAGTAACCAAGTCATGACCCGGTTGAACCGACGCTATCGAAAGACGTCTTCATGCAGTTGGGAGATTTGTTGAGAACAACCCCCTCATTCTGTACCTGCATACATGGACCTAAAGGTTTCTCTCGTAGGCAACAATGGACAGTCAGCAAAGTCTTAATAATGTATTAATAACTAAACCTTGCTTGCTTAAGAATGGAACATATTCTGGTGCATCGTCATAAAACTGTAAATGTATGTTCTTACTTATACATATAAGCAGAAAGTTGCAGAAAGGGCTTCATAATACAGTATCTATGAGGTTGTTGTTTTTTTCTGTAAATGTTTGTTTGATAAATGTCACATGATGTCATCTGTCAAGTTAAAATATATGCCATGAATTACATGTATTTAGATTCTACATGGGTCCTAAAACCAGTGATTCGAAAAAATCACTTACAGCATTTACAGCAAGGCATAAATTAGGAAGCCGGTCCAAGAGGTGTTCAAGTCAAACTGGGACTTGTGATGAAATGTTTCGTGCATGAAGGCGCGAAAACCGATTAACATTTACAAGGCTATACGTCCGTGAACGATGGGCCGAGGTGGCTCGGAGACGCATGTGTCTGTGTGAACTGTACACACAATCATTCACCAACGCCGCTTGCACGTTACAGGAACTCGGCTGGGAGTTATTGCCACATCCCCTGTACAGTCCTGATCTCACTCCAAGCCATTTTCACATGTTCGGGCCATTGAAGGAGTTCCTGGGAGGCCGGTGACTCTGGCAGGATGATCACGGCGCCAAAGCATTCTGCACAATCAAGAGTCCCGGTTTGACTCGAACGCCCCTTAAAGATTGATAGGTATATTGATTGACTGATTGATTAATGACTCGATTCCTGTGTTTGAAGCCAGTGAGCTGTTCAGTTCTTGATTCTGATTGGTCAGAATGCGTTGTAACTGTAACACAGGTTTATATCGTGCTCGCGTTCTAACGCTGTACGCTTTAAAATTGCACGGTTAGTACGTGGCATCAGAAAAAGTGTAATCTGTGTTATTTAAAGATGGAACATAACTTATATTTTATGGAAGGCGTCTCTAGCGTCAGCACTGTGTACTATAACTTCACTAAAGTGTCAAAGCGAAAGAGAGGCTGGCGATGATGTTAATGCTTGTTTAAAGCTGTAAGCTTGAACGTGACATAAGCCGGCTGAGGGTCTGTGTTTACTGTGTTCTCCACAGACGCGCGTCACACACACGTCACACGTCCACACCAGTGAAGAAACCTGCGAGGTGTGAACATCCGGCGTGCGCGCAGCTTCAAGCTGACGAGTGGGGTTTGAAATCCACCAAAGTAAAACCCTCGACTGGATCGTAAGTAGATTTGCTTAAAATGGTCTGATGAATAAAAAAAATCATGACTTACTTTATCATACTTTGTGGTTTAAAAGATATTACACTATAAATAAATGACTAAATAAGTATATTTTTTATGTAATTGATGTCAAAATTTCTCACTCATCATCATCATCATCATCAAATCGCATTTAATTACAGCTTATAAACTGTAATATAAAGTCTTGTTTAACCATCGTGTATTGTATTTATTGTATCCCGTCACATAGATGTATATTTGTTTAAACGTTCACACTTTTCCACCGTCACACGCTGTCCGTACGACCCCGAAAAACATTCCATTAACCTCTGAGTCGATTGCGAGAGCCACTCGGGCCGCCTGTGTGCCGCGCTGAGAGCGGGTGGCCTGTGGCTTCTGAGGGCTGGGCACATGTGGTAAAGAGCCTAATGCATTTGTGTGGAGAGATCGAAGCGGAGCAGCGCGCCTCCCCCTGTCATCCATCTCTCATCCCTCTCTCTCTCTCTCTCCACTCTCTCGCCACCTCTCTTCCTGGCTGAGTGGATGCGGAGCGCCACACACAGCACTCACACCCTCTCTCCACCTCCCACACACACACACACACACACACACACACACACATACTGGGAAAAGAAAAAAAAAAACTGTGTGCTCAACCTCATCCTGGTTGCAGGCTACACACACACACACACACACACACACACACATTTCTGGTTTTGTACATTTAAGTGATATACATGTAATGTTCAAGAACTAGGCAGTGATCACACACACACACACACACACACACACACACACATTTTTTCACATGTATGTTGACCTCATCCTGAAACGTATTAAAATATATGTTTGTTCGTGCTGTATTTCATGTGATGCGTCATGTGATGCGCCCAGGTCACATGACAGCATTGTTATTTTGTTACTGCTAGCTAAAGATCAAAGCAACAACAAAAAAAAAGCGGAGCTTGCAAGAGCTTATATTTAGCAAAAGAGAGAAAACGTCATGTTAATGACAAACCTAACATGGCGACATTGGTGTGAACCTACTGTATGCTGGGCTGAGCGTCCCAGAATGCACTGCGGCCACACGATGCCGGGTTCTCAGCGGCTCCACTCGGCTGGTTAACGAGCTACGATAGGACTACAGCTGTTATGTAGTTTCATTTAACGATTTTCTTTCGGGTTGTTGTTGCTGATCAATTAGATTAATTGAATCGATGATTGATTTTTCGATTCAGAATCGATTCACACTTTTAGAAATATTTCTGCTTGCTCAGAAACCGCATTCATTTTATGCAAATATGGGAGTATCGCAGCCTCCTTCCTCTGCTCTACTTTACAGCCAATACTGCCACCTACTGGACTGGAGTACAGAAGGGAAAAAAAAAAAACAATTGACAAAAAAGAAGAAAAAAAAATCACCACCACCAACTTGCACAGCATTTCTATTCATATGAGATACTTTTAGTAGTTTTTTTGTTTGTTTGTTTGTTTGTTTTAATACTTTAAAGCCTGTAAGAAATATAGCTGCTTGAAACAAATCAGATTGAACTGAAATTCCCGCAAATTGAACCGGATCGAATCGTCCAGAGTCTAGATATGATTCGAATCTCTAAAGATGACGAGCATGATGGTGCTGACGGGGATATTCGCATGAAGAAGAGTTGATAACAGATAATGAGTCGAAGTGAGAGATCTGGACCGAGAGAAGGACTGAAGCGCCGCTGTGTCGCTCTTTTTTTTTTAAGTAGAAATGAAGCAAGAGTGACATCACTGTGAGAAAGTTAAACAAAGTGCAAATAGAGCAAGGACTGATGTCAGAATTGAATCGCAGCATAAATCTTTTGCGAAAATACAATCCTGTTATCCAGTGATTTTTATTTTTCCTTTCAAGTCAAGGATTATTTTTTTTAGATATCCATCTAGACGTCTATTATTCAGTAAGAGCTATTAATTATTCAGGAACTACAGTGAAACTAATAAAAAGGTGCACAGTTACAAGTGAGAAATGTAAATCTGGGAATTTAAGACGTTATGAATATAACATAGACGGCACGGTGGTGTAGTGGTTAGTACTGTCGCCTTGCACCTCCAGGGTCCGGGTTCGATTCCCGTCTCTGTGTGCGTGGAGTTTGCATGTTCTCCCCGTGCATGGTGGGTTCCCTCCGGGTGCTCCGGTTTCCTCCCACAGTCCAAAGAAATGTAGATTAGGCTGATTGGCGGTCCCAAATTGCCCATAGAGTGAGTGTATGTATGTGTGTGTGTGCCCAGCGATGGATTGGTACCCTGTCCGTGACCCAGAATACAGGATAAAGCGGAGTAGAAGACGAGTGATGAGTGAATATAACATCTCAGCAGATCAACTTCGGGAAAATCTGATCCAATGCAGATCCATAGATCCGCTCCTTTTCCCTTTTTAATCCGTGCCTGATGCTACAGCGGGGTCAGTATTACCGCCGGTTCAGGATTTCAGGTCACGCCAGAAAGGGCTCGTTTAGAAAGATCTGACAAAGCTTTAAATTACATGTTGATCTCTTTTATTTTTTGTTGTTTTTTCTCCCCTCCCAATCCTGCACTTGGGTTACTTTGACGCACCGAGCTCGGCGTGTCCGGTTACACTGTATATGAAAGCAGATAGGGAGCAGCGGGACACACGCGTACGATCCGCTCGATCCGATCGGCATGATGGCAAACCGGCGCGGGGAGAAACAGACGGACGAAGGCATGAAAGAGAAAGACGGCAGGAAAAGATGTGCCCGAAGCGTAACGCGCATTATGCTGATGCGTTCCGTGACGGCGCTTAAGCCTCGGGTTGTTTGAACGATTTGGTTCTCTCTCTCTCTGGGAGAGAGCGTAGGCGACAGCTTGCCCCCCTACCCTCCATCCCCGAGCCCTCACACATCCAGCAAGGTCACATGACCGCGAGTCAAACTCTGTCCCGACCTCACAGAGGAAACCTGGCACCTAACAGCCAGCGAGCAGCCGTTAGCTCACACCTTGCGCTCCACGCAGATAGCCACGGCAGAGACCAAAGAGACGCACGCGGAGGGGGGAGAAGTGGGAAGACCCTAATTAGACCTGCCTCAAGCTGGAGTTCTCACCAGCACCCTGGTCAAAACTCTCCAGACTTATTACACGGCGTTCCTATTAGTCTCACTGTACTACTGAATAATTCATTATAAGGAATGTTACCGAATAACATGATATGTAATATGAATACCTATTAGGATATAATAAATACTGATGCCTTTTAATTCCCAGGTGAGGATGACGCGATGGTCTTTTTCATCTTGGGTTTAGTTTTATTTATTTGTCTTAAATCAGTAACTGCTAGGAATTAATCTGGAATTATAGTGAAATTTCTACGTGTAGAAAAATACAGGAGATGAAAGCGAAAGCTAGCTGACACACTTAAAGCTTTAAATGATTAGAGTGAGTATTTTAATATGTAATATATTTGTTATATTATTGATTATATCAGTCATGGTTGCTGTTAACCCTTAGACAGGCGATGAGACATATTTGGTGTAACTTACCAAAAAGTGCCAGGATCGAGATAAAACATGTATTTGTAGAAAATAAGGTTTACTTTTTTTTTTTTTTTTATTGATTTAGTTTTGCACATTTTAAATAATTTCAATAATTCACCCTATACGGGTGAAGAATCATATACGGCAACGTCACCGAACTCGATTTGCAACATCAACATGACAGCAATGAAGATTTTTGAAAATAATCACAAACGTAAAAAAAGAAAGTCTTGAGATTTTGAATTTTCAAGTGTAAAAGGTTAAGAGCAAGATCTTGTATAGACTCGGCTTGTATAGCATTCATTTTGGAGTGATGACCAAATTAGAAATCCAGCAAAGCCCTAACAGAGGCAAACAACAGATACACTCAAAGTCCCAGAATGCAGTTCGGCTACATGTCAGGATCGTGTCATGCCTGAATGATCAGTGATACACGAGACTGATGGTGGAATCAACATGACATGAGAGAGAGAGAGATGAGGATGTGAGAGGAATAAGCGCTGCTGATGATAAAGCTGAATTTCAGTGCACCACTATCGAACAGCATTGTGGGTAATGTAGGAAACGTACATGTCAGTCAAAGTGGTTTAAACTGCATTTAGGATGGTGTTAAAAATCATGTGTTGATTAGAACAACGAAATTTTTTTTTGTTCTTCCAGAGCACAAGCAAAGCCAAAAGTAAAAAAAAAAAAAAAAAGTAAATCCACACACAGATAGAGAAACATTACCGTCTCCCCGCGTGCTGTTTGCAGAGCCAGCGTGCCCATGTGCCTTAGTCAGACAGGACTCGCACTGCATGCTCACTTTTCACAGAGCAAAGTCAAACGGTGACTCACAGATTCCTGCCCTTTATCCAAGGATCAGCAAACAGGCCGGCAGTATGACTACACACCTTCGCTTTCCTTCTTCCCTCTCTCTCTGTTTCCCCTTTTACTTTTCTTACACCATCCAAGACTCTGGACACCACACCACCAAAAAACTGACCTAATCCTGATTTAGGAATGCCTTTGAACTGCTGCTCGGTCCGATCAAACGTGTCCTGAGACAGCAGCCTCGTACCTCAGTCGCACCTCGAAAACTTCAAAGCCTACATTTTTTAAAAGTCAGCGACACCTTCGAGCCTTGCGCGTCGTCGCGAACGATCCGGCTCCTTTGTTTTCTGCGGAAACCAGAGGTGATCTTTTACAACCTGTTTCTAAATTCGTAAACATAAAGGATGAAGTAACATACGGTGTATATATTTTTGTATTAATAACTATGAAGCATTTCGACTGTGAAAATCTTGAGAAAATGTAACTGAAGGCATGCGTCCGCATTGTGGGTGTGACTGACTGACAGGACAACATGGACACGATGCTTATGGCTTAGAGAAACGTCACGGTGTTTTAAAAGAGAGATCTCAGTGAGCTTTTACGCTGAGAATTCTCTCTCTCTCTCCCACACTCTCCTGGACTGGTCAAGGGGCCAGGAGGCCTTTCAAAGAGTGTGTGATGGAGGAAAGAGTGGGGCAGGAGGGGGGGTGGGGAGAAGAAAAGCTGAAGAGCTTTGAATGGCGGTGAGGAATGTTTAAAAGTGTCCGTGTGATGTGAAGGGGGCAGAGGAAGAGGAGGGGGTCCCTTTTCTGCCTGACTGAAAGGAGGGGAGGGTGGAAAAGGAGAAGGAGGGACAAAACGACATCTCTGATACGCGTGACTGAGACAGCACATTTTTTAGACTTTTTGCCATGGACTGGGATTTCGTTAAAAAAAACAAAAACAACGCAGATAAATAACCAAGGGAAAAGAAGCGTGTGCGACGATCGTTCCTCTGAGAGAAAGAGAGAGATTCCTTAAAAAGTGGACGATATGATATGACATTATGGTCAGGTCACTTAAAATGCTATAAAACAGCGATGTGGTCCTGATTAATTGCTAAAGCCCCCCTAACGTACAAAACAAGAAGCGTCCATTTTGTGATGCTGTAAACGTCGCTGCTAATAAATATTATTAATATTAATAATAATTCCTATTTCCATCCTGATGCACCAGCTCTTAGGTCTCAGCTGTCAATATCAGGTTTCATGTATATACAGCACAGTGTGTTATAAACTTGTCTTAACATGCCGCTAAATCCTGCTGTTTTATTTATAATTAATTAATCAATCGATCCGTTTAAAAACCTTTAACCTGTAAAAACCTTCCTAAAACAAAACTCGGCCAAGATACAAATTCCAAGTTTCTTTTTTTTTTAATTATATAAATATCAACTTTAATGTTTACTGTAAGAATATAAAACAATTTGAGATTTCTTTTCTCTTTTTCTTTACAAATACATACAGTACATTTAAAACACAGTAGCTTGTCAGCAGGACTCAGTACATCATATCATATCATATCACACAGGCCTGATATGCGATGCTTCTTACCCCGAAGAAATCTGGGACAAAAAAAATGTAATCATCATTAAAATAAAATAAAAAAATTCATCTGTGTTTAATAATGTCCTTCTAAGGTGAATTTTAAACATTAGCTTGTTTAAAATGAGGACAAAATAATGTATGCTGTTATTTTGGTGTGTGACCTCTAAGCAGAAATAATAATAATAATAATAATAATAGTAATAATAATAATAATATAAGGTGAATGAGACTGTAGAATTAGCTACTGACGTTTTTCTGTTCCCCAAAAAAAAGAAAGAAAAATCACTTCAATTTGAAGTACAATGCTCTGAAGTACAATGCTCTGAATAACAGCCGTTAATTCATTAATTAAACAATATCTGCTTACATAAGCATGAATACATCAGCAGAGCGGACCTCTTATTCAAAGCTTGAATCAATAAAGGCTTCGGCACGGCCTTAAATCCAAAACTAAACAGGATGAAAAATATACGTGTGTATATATATATATATATATATATACATACATACATATA
>JAQMYJ010000004.1:4892324-4908092 GCA_030014305.1 Clarias laeviceps | reverse complement strand
TATACAAACCAGTATTCATCCGTCTTTGCATAAACTCATTTCAGTCCGAGCTAAAAACAATCTGTGCTTTGACTCTTCTCTGACTCTCTTTCGCTTCGTTTCAGTCTTTTGTTGGTCATTTCAGGCAAAAAAATTAACAAAGGTAGTTAAGCCGTTGTTTTTTTTTTTCTTTTCCTTTTTTTTTTATGCTATTCTCAGGCGAGAAATGAGATGGGGGAGGGGGTTTGCTTCCCAGGCACAAATTATCTCTATATCCGCCTCTTCTGATTAAGTTAAAACACAGGTACGAGGTAGCCGAAATGTTTTAGACGCAGCGTTTTAGTAGGGATGGACGTGATTTAGGCTTAGTATTGCAACCGGTTAGAGATTAAAACTTTGCTTTTTCATTTTCAGTGTTGCACACTACACTCTGACTGATACAATGGGTTAATAAAATGCCAGATGAGATACTGTTTAGATTTTCTTCCCAGGCGAATCATTTTAAAATCACTTTAATCCCCCCCACACACCCCTTTAGAATAATGTAAATTCCCCGCCCACTACATGCCCCTCCCCCTCCCATGCACAATCTCACCCAAGTTTTTACCGCACTTTTTCGCTTTCAGTCATCTGCCAAAGGCCCAGGTTCAAAACTTTAAGGCAGGGGAGCTGCGTTATCCTCTCCAGTCCCCTCTTAGTAATTTTTGTACATCCATACAAATCAATACCGGTCAGCTGGGTCAGGTGGTCCGCTATGAGCTCCAGGCCTTTGTCTGTAATCCGCACGCATTGGCCAATGTTTAGGGTCCTCAACTCGTGCATCTGGCGCACCATCCGGTTGATGCCATCGTCGCTTATGTGGCACGAGCACAGCGACAGGGATTTGAGCTGGTACAGGCCCTGGGCTACGTACGCCAGGCTCTGGTCGCCGATCTTGTCGCAGAAAGACACGTCCAAGCCAGAAAGTCGTAGCGTCCCCATGGCGAGATGCATGATGCCCGTGTCGCTGATGTTGTCGCACGATCGCAGGTTAAGGCTCCACAGGCTGGTCATGTGGGACAGGTGGATCATTCCAGCGTCCGAGATGCCCCCGCAGAAGCTCAGGTTAAGAACTTTGAGCCTGGCCAGGCCTTTGGAGATGTGCTTCAGAGATAGGTCTGTGAGCTTCTGGCAGTCCTGAAGCGTAAGGTACTCCAGGCTGAGGCATCCCTCGGCGGCGCTTCGGGTCATGCCTGCAAGGTGGCCGATGCCCACGTCGGAGACGTGCCTGCAGCTTCTCAGGTTGAGGCTCTTGAGCCGGTGCAAGCCCCACGCGATCAGGAGCAGGCCAGTGTTTGTGATGTTGCTGCAGCCACCCAGCTCCAGGACCTCCAAGTTTTTTAGGTACTGAGCTATCCGGCCCAGGCTGGAGTCCGTAATCTGCTTGCACAAGCTCAGGTTGAGAACACGCAAGGAGGAGATCTCCTGGACGAAAGCGTGCCCCAGGCCGTTGTCAGTCAGGTTGTAGCAGCCGCTCAGGTTCAGGCTCTCGATGTTGGGCATGCCCTGGATCACATAGCTCAGGCTGCGCCTCAGGCTGAGAATCTGCACCCTCCGGATGCCCCGGGCCTGAAGGCTGGGGAACAGGGACGGGTTGGCCCTCCTGAGATGCAGCTTGGCTTCCACTCCTCTCCACACAGACTTGTGGTAGGACGCGTCTCTCCAGGCTGTGCACACTTGGGCCACCCGGCCTTTGTCCCTCACGTCCAGGTAGCTGAAGATCATGGCTAAAATCTCTGGGAAGAGGCACGAGACGTGCGTCTCCATCTTAACGTCTACACAAGTTCACTTAAGCAAAGGATAAAGGCTCGGTTCTACATTTAAGACGGACAGGACTGGGAGCTGCTTTCCAAAACAACACACAAACACACACACACACACACCACACACTCACTCTCACACGGCGAAACAAACGCTCGCGCTCGGTCACGCGACGCTGCCCATTTTCCGTTGAGATAACCGTCTCCGCTGCGCGCGAGGATCCAGGCGGTCGTACATTATTTTTTTCCCCCACCCGGTGCTTAAAAGAGAAGTTTATTTTTTAAATAAAACTGCCTGCGAAAAAAAAAAACGGAAAGTAGATGAAGAAAACCGAGCCGGTACCGATCGCTACCGTGAGAAAACAAGCGCTCGCGCTCCGCTCGCGCGCATTGCCAAGCCGAGGGGCTTCCTGCTGCCTTTGTCTGATCTTTTCAAACTGACTTGGCAGGGCCGTGTGCACCTCGCTATCCCGGGGGGTGGGGACGGATCAAACTAAAAACCCGAGTCAGAGTTTAATGTGTCATAAAGTCCCAAAAACAAACCATTCTCCTCTGATTTATGACTAAAGGCTGTGAGTGTGTGCGTGTTGCTGTAGCACATCTCAAATGAAAGAAATACCTTTAATCTGGTTTGATATCCCCCCCTTTTCTCAGGCGAAAATGGTTTCGCCCGACTCAGCTGGAACAGTAAGAATAGTTCCCCTGGAAACCAACTTCTTACAATTCAGTTCACTTTACCCTTAACCCTTTCACTGCCGCGCCCGATCAACACGCTTTTATATTTATATATTTATACATCTCTACACTGACAGATTGATTTCTTTTCATCAACATACTCAATATATTAGTCGAAAATAAAGTCAATTGTTATTTTTATTTTACTTGTACAACATGACTGAAGTAGTGTAGTTTATTATTTATTTCAGTATAAATCATTACACTGTAGGCACAGTTACATAACAAAAGTCCCTTTGGTACCAAAAAAAAAGTTGATGAATTGTAAAACTAGGATAAGGGTCCTTCTATTGTGCGTTTTCTATTCATCCCCACCCCCACAAACACAGACACACAGATACACACACATAGACACACATAGACACAGAGTCTTACTATCATTATGATCCTTATGAGGACCTTTCAGTAAATACAGCTTATTAATTAGTTAATGCCCTGTTCACATCTAACTGTGACCTTAATGCTTCTCCTTTAGTTTATATATATATATATATATATATATATATATAAAAATTATAATAAATAGAGTTCTTGTTTCCGCAGAAGGTAAAAAAAAAATAATCATATAGTTATATATATTTTTAAAGATTTTCTTTTACATATGAAAAATATCCTTAAATAAAATATAGGCTGATATATTAGGAATATGTGCCTAGGCTTATCATTTTTGGAAGTTTGTTAAAAAAAAAAAATAATAATAATAATCAATGATCAATGTATTTCAATTTGTTACTAAAAAATTACTGTAGCTCTTAAAACTCAGAGCATTTTAGCTATTATTTCTTTTAAATAAACATATTTAGGGTTCAGGATTGTGCAGTGTAGAGTGACATATCCTTTTTTTTCCAGCACAACCTAGGCAATGTGATGAACAGAATTTTATCCCATTTACTCCACAGTGGCGTAGCACTGTTGCCTTGTACCTCCAGGGTCCGGGTTCGAATCCTGGCTCGGGGTCTGTGTGTGCAAAAGTGTGCGTGTTCTGTCCGCGCTTGGTGGGTTTCCTCCAAGTACTCTGGTTTCTTTCCACAGTCCAAAAACATGCAGATTAGGCTAACTGGCGTTCCCAAATTGCCCGTAGTGTGTGAAGGAGCATACCGCCTCGTGCCTAATGGGATAAGCTCCAGGCCCCATGCTCCTCTCTACACATGATAAAGTGGTACAGACAGTGAGTAAGTGATCAATGTACTTTAATTCATTGTTCCTACATTAAAACAATGAAACAAACAAAAATTGCTATAATATGAGAATCAAATCAAATAATGCATCTTAACATAATTCCTTTGTATAGTAAAATAAATGCAATGATTTAAAATTCAAACATAAACAAAATAAACATACATTCATTTTAGATAAAGATATAAAAATAAGTGAAAGGAAGTGAAATGCAGTGCAAACTTGATGTGCAATTGTATGTGTGTCAGAGTGCCAACGTTGCCAATAGTTGCAATTATCTTTGCACAATACCTTTATATGTATATTCTATCACTTCTGAACCAATATAATGGGACATCTGGAGAAAACATAAAGACAGACTACACGAGAGTTACAATATTTACTTACAGGATTAACGCTTAGTTTACACAGTTACATTTTCCCCTCCTAAACCTTACATAAGCCACTTTTCTTATTCCACCTTTTGCATACTATTTGGCCTCACCCCTCTAGCTCCTCCCCCCCTCCTTTTCTCCTTATCTAGTGTTTGTTATCTGATATGACAGGGAAGCGTTTGCAGAAACTACTGGAGTATGTCAGAGCGGCAGAAGAACGGAGGCAGAAGAGCAGCACAAACGCCTTCGTGTTTACAGGAGAAAATGCAACACAGCAAAACTGACAGGCCCAAGTCGAACATTCCCGCTATTTTTCCCTCCCGTTCTATTTCTCGCCGCGTCTCTATGCTGACATTATGTGTTGACAATCCCAAAAAAAAAAAAAGCACACCGCGTATAAAAGTTATGTTTTCTTTTCCTCAAGTCGTGAAAGGTTATGATCGTGTTATAAAGTGAGATTAACATCTACGTCAATATGGATTTATTAACCCTTTAGGGTCCTCGTTAGTCTGTCGTTAATTATTAATAAAAGGTCTATTATCCAGTGAGGGGTTATTAGACTAATTAATATAGTCTGTTATAATTAACCAAGCTTTGTTATTTGGTTATTCATATTAACCAGTCAGAAAAGAACAGCGCAGCATGCCCCGCCCCCAAGTACCACTGGGACACCGGAAGTACAACCAACTCTGGTACTAGACTTGTGGAGTAAAGTAATAAACCACTGGAGGGTTGGTGTTAGCACCTGGCGTTTATAATCAGACGTGTGTTATTACTTTTACACCACAGCAATACCTCATCTTGTGCTTTCATCCACCTGTTCCTGTTCTTACTTACATCATGACTAGGAATTCAGTTGCATGCGTGACTCCAAAATGATTGATTATTCAATTATGACCAGAAACAAGCGAGTGACAGCAATGCTTCAGGAGTGGGAGAAATGAAAAAGAAAAGAAATATATAATAAATAAATAAAATAAAAACAAAGGGCTAACAGTTAAACACATGGCTTCAATTGACATACCAAACTAATAATTTCAATAAATCTTTAGCCAAATCTACAGCAGCTGTCTACTTATTGATTATTTTTTTATTGTCATTTTTTTTTAAATTAGTTTTTAATTTATATATGTTTGCATTAGCGGTGGTAAAATGACGCAGTTTCTCTATAATCCTGCAGGTGGTGCACTCTAAACTATTCACACAATGGCAGGCAGCACAAACTTAATATTTGCTAAGTTTGTTTAGAATTGTAACAAAAAAAAAAACAATTAAATGAATAAAATTGCAATACAGGTGGAATCTGCACCAAGGTATCGTGATAATATTGTATCGGGTAATCCTTTATGATTAACCATCCCCTGTCGTGACGGCTGTAAACTGTCGTTCCTTCGCCAGGATCTTTTCTATTTCTCTCTCTTAAAGTTAATTAAATATCTTGTCCTGTTACAGGGACTTAGGAGACTGATAATAAGCTGATATTTCTTTAATCTATATATACACCATACAATTTCCTGTGATATGGCTGTAGCTATTAAAATGATAACACTCCCAACTACCTAACTAAAAAAAGAAAAAAAACCCCTGATATTTTATAGCTACATCTGCGTCTGTTGTGAGAACACCTTCGGACCAATCGGAATTGAGAATTCGCCAGCGCTGTGGTATAAAGGTGAATAATAAAGGCCTCTTGTCATGGCTGCTTCAGCTAACATGTTTGCCAGGGCCTCAATCCAGCCCCGCTAAGCCTCCAGACCTCACACTGCTCAGAAAATAAAAACCGTACGTGTGTGTGTGTGTGCGTGTGTGTGCGTGTGTGTGTGTGTGAAACAGACGGCTTATTAAAAAAAAGCACCCAAACTAATTGCAGAGACGTAAACCAGCAGGCTTTTATAACAAACATCGACTGTGACGCCGGTTCCTCAGACACGCTATTAACCAAACCGAAATGGCACCGAGACCTGATGAAGAGCTCGAAAGAGAGAGAGACCCGAGACTAAAACAGAGGCAAATATGACAGGAGCGAGGAGTGTGAATGAAGAAGATAGACAGAGCGAGAACTGGAAAGACAGGTGCTACATGCAAATGTGGATGTGTTTTGGGACCTTATAACAAAAAAATAATAAAATAAAATGAAGCAAGGAAGGAAGGAAGGAAAGATGATTAAAAAAAAAAGCAGTGTATGATTTGATGTGCTGATTCAGAGTAGAGAGATAATTGGATAATTGCGTGCCACGCAACTGCGGGGATAACTGCGCTCGGGGCGCCTGTTTCCATGAAGACGTTAGTAGGCATGTGTCAACAAGCTGCTGAAAGCTGACACCACATGAATAGATTTTAGGCTACTTTATGGACCCCCGCCCCCTAACGTCCACCACCACACCCCTCTCCACCCCCTCTCCACTCAGATGTTTCATTTTCCTTTCTTTCCTTTTCCTCATCCGCTTCCAGCAACCCTACGATAGAGTTTTTCACCGGGTTTCCATGCAGGAGGCTGAATAGGGTTTTCATGCAAACAAACAACAGTCTCTTTTTAAGCTCTTTACGACTATGAACTATTCAAAGGCCGAGCATCACATGCCGCGCCGCACCTCTCCTCACCTCACCGGGGGCACCCTGTAGGGAGGCAAAAATCAGGAAGTTGCTCTTGAGAATCTGTTTCAAATTTCGCAGCTCATCCGAATGAAGATTTTGTGCCAGAATGCTAGTGATTTGCCTCGCATTTCCATTACACGTGCGCTGCAGCACTCCAAGTTTCATAGCCATGCATCAGTATGGACGGGTGCCGTCTCCTATACTGAGAGATTATCATGTCTATGTGACGGGTGAAAGCTTTTGTCTCATTTCTGCTGTGCACGACAGTGTTGTGTGTGTATAAGCTGTGCTGTCCAGTGTAGGAAAACCTTTGATACCTGAGAACTTGAACTGTGTTTATATCTAGTTTCAGCTGCACAGATTTTGGATCTTGGAATAGTGATCAGTTGTAACATTATCACCACATAAGATTAAAACTGATTATCAATTATATAGTAAACTGGATCATGGACACCCAAGGGTCATTTATGCCCGTAGGGTTAGGGTTAGGCCATTTAGGCCAGCTGTCTGGTTCGATCCCACAGAAAAGTCGGTGTTGCTAAAAAAAAAATAAAAAAAAAAGCAGAAAGGTATCAGAACAGCTTTCCTTAGCAGGCAAAGAGTTCCAAGCAGATCAATCAAGCATTCCCAAGATGTGCTGGACGAACATGTCCGATCCACGGAGGCGTCACCTCGCACCTTACAGCACTTAAGGGATCATCGGCTAACATCCTGGTGCCAGAATATTGGGCTTAAGGATTTAAGTTTTTTTTTTTTTTTTTTACAATATGGCCTATCAGTGTAAAATGATAACTATAATCTTACGGAAAGGGACGGAATCAAGAGCAGCGCTTAGTTCTGATTGGCTACAGCGTGTGACACCACATACACAGTATGTTACGCAGAAAGTATGTTTGTGTCCTTGAAAGCAATAGTACAGTATGATGGCTTGTTTGTAAATTGATTTGTTCAATAATAATAATATTAATGCAAACTGATATTTATGGCATCAATGCAGAAAGAAAAAATTCTCATAATGATATTATCTTTAGTTTTTATGTCCTGTTTGGAATTGAAGCAACATTCAACGATGGAAGTTTTGGATAAAGGTGAGGGTTAGCGCTCAAACATTTTAACAACATCCATGAAATGAAATGAGAATTCGTACAAACTTTACAGTTTTCTGAGCAGACTTGGTGAGACGAGATGCTTTAAAGGTTTTTAAAGACATAATGGTCACTTCTAAGATTGTGACAGTGTATGTGATTCAAACAGAAGGTTAGGAAGGTTAGCGTAAAGGTTACGGGTGACGTTAATGATGTCTCCATGTCCTCATTTGTATGAAAACTTCTCACTCGGTGGCTCATATTTGTATAACATTTTCATGAAGATTAGCGATGAATGTTAGCAGAAAGATCACGTTTCTTTACCAGTTAAGAGGCTCCTAATTTTGCATTTATTTTATTTTTTTTCTTTCAGTGAACTGGCTTCATGTCGATTGCAATCACACTAAGCGTACGTGTCATTTATTTTGTGTATACAGTATTTTCAGTGTTTTGTACACGGCTTTAAACTGTACATTTCAGCTGTACGGAATGTAAATGTATATCACTATTGAACAAGCCGACGTACGCGAGGGAAAAGTCCCTGAAGAAGAAAAGTCTCGAAAGGGAACTAGCGCTCCTCTGGGTAACACCCGATAGTGGTATTATGTAACGAATAACACACAACAGACCGTGTTGTTTTACCAAAATAATGCACGCCTGGGGCGGAGAGTGATGAGCGTGGCACGCCAATAATTAAATAATGTATAAAACGCTGAGTATTTTAACAGTATATACTTAGATTTAATGTTGTGGAACATCTCAGAGACAAGTTAGTTCCTGTTCTTACCTACATTTTAGCTGCAATAATTTTTTCCTCAGCTCTCTCTCTCTCTCTCTCTCTCACTCTCTGTCTTTCTCCCATAAAACCCCAGCTTGTCATTTTACAGAGAAACCAGTGAATGTAAACTCTTTTCTTCTGAAGACTTTCCTGTGCTGATAAACTTTGCAAAGCGCCTACAACCGAGACTCTTTCCATAAACGTTAAATAAACGTCTCCTAACAAAAAAACTTCACCACATCAGTGGAAGTTTTACATTGTTTTAAAAAAATCTGTTTATTATAGTCTACAGTGAGCATCTGCTGTACAAGTCCCTGTGCATGAGCTGTAACTATAAAAACTATAATGTATTAGAATAAGAGCTTTACTACCATACGAATTCATTTTCTGATCAGTCAGGCTCGAGCATTCAGCTTGAGTAAAAAAAAAAATCATTACAGTGTGCAAGTTTAGAAGAGGAAAGTCAATAAAGAACATGTTTTTCTTAAATTTTGAGGTTAGGCTAGGCTTCTTATTTTTTTTTTCAGATAAATCCCACCTTCTGCGTTATGACTGGTTACAAGAATTCATTCTCATCTGTGATTGGTTAGATGCTTTACAACATATGGAATGTGATGCAATCAGAGCTCCTTCCTCAGTGAGAGATCCAGTGCACAAAAGTCCAAAGTAAAGACAGGTGAGAAAGAGTGGTTTGTTTTCACGGAGTTTACCGGTCAGGAATGGACAGTGAAATCCTTACACCTGCAAAGAAAGAGTACACGTATTTCAACAAAAGAGAAATGATCAGATCAAGTGGTTACACAGCTAGCTGACATATAAATACTTGATGCATTTTTATTCCAATTGAGCTGATGATTATCAGTATGACATTAGACAGACAGAGACAGATAGATAAATAGATAGATAGATACTTTAATGATCCAGAAGGAAATTCCAGACAGTAACATAAAGGCAGGATTGTAGTTGCGATTGCACAGTGTATATGTTACATATAGTCAGTACACACGGGATAAATGTGAGGACTGAACAAAGTTGCAAGTGCAATGCTAAAAACTACAATATTTAGGAAAAGAACATATAAGAGCATAAGTAATAAATATGATAAGAAAAAAATTATATGTAGCTGTAGTACCTGTGGTACTAGTGTTCATGGAAACACAGCTAGTGTTGAACGAGTGATCGGGAATAAGAGTCCTGGGATGACCAAAGAATAGTCTTCATGATTACAGCAGGTACAAATCTAGTGACCCTGTGCTTTTTGGCAGTGTAAATCTTTATAATACAGAAGGTGAGTCACAATCCGTTTTAGGTGTTACAGTCAGTCAATATGACGCTCCATTAAACCAAAGAGAGGTGCTAATCCATGTGTTGGTGTAATGATCTTACTGAATGATCCAGAACTGTAGCTACTACTGGCTCCTTTATTTTGGGCCTTGATATTGTGAATGTGCTCTGAAAAATGCTGGAGCTACAAGAACAATATGTTGCTGAGGTGATAAATCTCAACAGGCCAAAAAAAAAAATCTTGCTGTCTCTTCTTTCTTGGATTCTTCGGCATTAATTCACCAGCTTACTCCTCTATTTTTCCTTGCTTTTTTGTGCACTTTCTCTCTCTCTTTTTTTTAAGTCTCTCCCCCCCCCCTTTTTTTTCCTTTGCCTGGCATGTCTAGAGCCAGGTGAGGCCCCTCCAGAGAGTAATTACAACCCCAAACCGTGATCAGAGCCCCGCAGCACTCAGCATCAAAAGCACAGGCAGGCAGGAGCTCTTGCTAATGCGCTGTAAAGGGAGAACCTCAGCCAGGGGAAAGGCTGAACCGCTTCACAACACACCACACACACACACACTTACACACACCCTTCAACATAGCAGCAGCACGTAACAAGGCATTTGGGTGCACAGTGGCCAAGTTAGCATGACCTTGATTGAGAGTGAGAGAGACACCGTGTGTGAGAGAGAGATAGACAGACAGACAGGCAGGCAGAGAGAGAGAGAGAGAGAGTGAGTGATGACTGAAATCGTCTACTGCATGTCTGGGCCTGGAGGAAAGGGAGGAACCAGGTGTTCTGCAAACAAGAGGATGAATTCAGAGGTGACATGGGCTGCAGAGTCAACACATCAGCCACCCACCTGGTGAGGCCCTGAGCATGAACAGCTTTAGAGATCTCAGCAAACAGCGCACACACCCAGAGAGAGAGAGAGAGAGAGATCACTTTTAATAAGGTGACATTACACACAGAAATATGTTCTTTGAGTATAGTGCAATTATGAAAATTATTGAAAAATGATCATTCCTGCCTCTCAGCTTCAGTATCCTCGGTTCGATCCTGAGCTCTCTGTGCAGTTTCACATCCTCCCCTGGCGTTTTTGTCGGTTTCTTCTGGGTTTTTCTACCTTCAAAAACATGTAGGTGGATTGCAGGGCGCACTCACACACACATTAACACACTACAGGCAATTTGGAAATGCCAGTCAGGCTAATCTGCATGTTTTGATCTGTGGGATGAAACTGAAGTACCCGGAGGAAACCCATCAAGCACGGAGAGAACACGCAAGCGCCACACATACAAATCCGATGTGGGAATCGAACCCTCGACCCTGGAGGCGCGAGGCCACAGTGCTAATCACTAAGCCAGCTGTGCTGCCTGTAGGTGGATTGGCACTGCTAAATTACCCATAGTGTGTGTTTGGCGCCATGGACACTGGATCCACTGACCAGGAGAAAGTGATTGCTGAAGGTGAATAAAAGAAAGAAAAATTAATTGGTCTCCGGTGATTAACTAACAAACAAACAAACCCAGGGCATCACTGAGATAATAGAGGGTCTGTTTAAAATTTAATACTTAACATAGGAACAGAAATAAGCTAACAGTGTTATAATAATTCTATTTCCCCAAACCCATTTCACAAGAAAAAAAAATATTGTACTGCTTTTAATTCTATAAGCATCACGGACAATGAAATCCACTTGAATGTGTTTCTTAGCTAGCTAACTTAGCTGGCTGAATACTAAAATACTACTTTTCCCCATAAAACATTATTAAATTGCTTAGGAATCATCCTAACACCCTTTTCATGAAAAAAGAAAAAAAAGAAAAGAAAAAGAAATTGCTTAAAAATGCAAACAGACATAATCAATTTTTGTAGCTAGCTAACGTAATTAGTTAAATACCCACAACAGTGTTGGCTAACAATTATTCCTGAGCAATGCTAAATTCCTCATGAGTTTCTTTTAATTATGTCAACAAAGGGGAAAAAATGCTAAATTAAAATACTTCCACTAATTCCAGCAAGTATATAAAATCCCAAATTCACATGAACCAGTTTTTCATGTAACTGAAGTTAGGATTTTTCCTCAGGTATCATGCTAAAACCATTTTCCCAAAAAGAAAAATCAATTAATTCTGTTATGTACATAATTTAAAAAATGAAATAAGACATTAAACAGTTTCTTAGCCTCCTAACTTAGCTAGCTAATTACTTAAGACAGTTAGCTAACAGTATTTTCATGAACAATACTAAATTCCTCAGAAATGTGTCTAAATCTAATTCACTAATTCTAGCAGGACTCTATAATACTTTAAGTTCACATGAACCATTTTCATAGCTGGCTAGCTTTGCTAGCTAAACACTTTAGATAGATTTAGGTAGAAGTGTTTTCTGAAACATTACTAAATTGCTTAAGAATTATCCTTAAACTCTTCTCATGACAAGAAATAAGAATAAAAATGCCTTTTAGGTCAGTATCAGATGAAGTTTACAGAAAAACAGAAAAGCACTTTGCTTACCATGCCAACTTGGCTAGTTAACCTAGCTAGCTAAATGCTTAAAGGAGTTTTAGCCAGCAATGTTGTACCAATATTTTACTACAGTAAATTGTTAAAGGAATTGCCCTAAAACTCAGTTCTCAAAAAGTAAAGACTAGCATAACTTTAAGCAAATTCAAATCCACATGACTCAGTGTTGGCTTGCAAGGTAGTTTTTTTTTCTTGTCCCTGGAAATAAAAGCTAAATTGCCCAGGATGGGTTTAAACCCCAGTTTAAATATGGGAGATTAAAATGAACCACTTTGTTCACTATCTTGTCAGTCTACTGAAGTGTTCATTAGTAGAAATGATTATTATTATGTAATATAGTTAGTGTAAGGCGTAAGGACCTTCGCCTTACACCTCCAGGGTCGGGGTTCGATTCCCACCTCAGGGTCTGTGCACATGGAGTTTGCATGTACTCCCCCATGCTTGGTGGGTTTCCTCCTACAGTCCAAAGACATGCAGGTTAGGTTAATTGGTGTTCCCCAAATTGCCTGCAGTGTGTGAATGTTGACCAGAGGTCTCGTTCGTTAAAATGGGAATAAATACAATGGTCAACATTGGCCTTTCCAATCCCTAATTGGACTACAGAGGTTCCTAGATGGGTGGATGGAATGTAGTCAGTGGATTGAATTAGTCCACCATTATTTATCATGCCTTTAAAAGTATCCTTGTTTTAAACAAGTGGTGATTAAACATAGCCAGTTGCTGCTTCTTCATCTAAAAGCAGGTGGGTCTTGGTCATGTTGAGTAATGAAAAGTGACTCTCTCTAGCCAAATATAAAATTATTTCCATATACCTCCAGATATCTTTCCCTGAAGGGTGCTGATTATTATAGCTTACCTGTTTGGATTTTGAAGGCCACTCAACAGATCTGATGATTTCTTTGGTATTTCCGAGGTATGTGGTATCTCTGAAGTCCTGGCATCCCTCCGTTAAATCGAGTTCTGCTCATATTGTATGTAAACAGTGTCTGACTTTAAAGCTCTATTATTGCTTTTGCTCACGTTATTTAAAGTGACTCAGGTTGACAGTTTCATTCATCACGTGAGATTTGTTCTTTGTAACCACAAACACGGTTCAGTGTGACTGACTGGAATTACTGAAGCCTGCAAATTCCACAGAAACATATTTCTAGCGCCATAAAGCCTGAAAAAAAACAAACGTTTTGATCTTGCGCTAAGCAACTTGCTCAAAGAAAACTAAAAAGTGTGTGGAGAAGGGGGGGGGGGGGGAGTGTGACTGTGCCTGTATGTGAGTGTGCGTTAGTGAGCGGCGGTTTTATTTTTGGTTCCTGCGTAGCTGTCAGAGAACATCTCCTTTAGAGTGTGTTGATTGTGGAGAAGAAAAGCCTCACGGTCGGTCCGCCGTGCTGTGCCTGCGAGACAGGCTGCCACGGTTCAGGCACGCCGCAGCTGTGCAGTCCTCATCAGAACAATAATGAAAAGCTGAATAATTGATACATTCTTGCAGAAATGCATTGTTTGCATTTGAATTAAACATTACAGGCAGACGCTGGGAGATTTGGGAAAGGAAAATCTGCACAACTTTCACTAAATGAAATGATATGTGTGTGTGTGTGTGTGTGTGTGAAAGAGAGAGAGAAAGGAAAGGAGAGAGACAGGGGTTGTATGTTTAAGTAAGCCACCATCCTGTAGATAGGGCACTGTCCCTCGGTTTCTATTTACCCCTTTCTCATTTTTATCCCATTTGCATCCCATCTGCTCTTTTCTGCCTGTATGAGCACATTTCTACCAGGAACAACACGATATCAGTAACAGTATCAGATATCTGCATTTTGTTACTTTCATTGCCAAGTGACTCGTTTTGTAACTAAGCCCCTGTGCTGAATTTCGTTCCAAAAACTTTCCAGGAATACTGCAAGCACCGAGCTAGAAATCAGGTCCAGGTGGTTGAAATGAGCTAAGCAACCTTGTGCTTTAAGGATAAAAGACTTTAATACTGTAAATTTTTTTATTTTAGGCTTATGTTTTAAATGTCATATAGTGGAAAACAAAACAGACAGGATGGTATGAAGAAGTGGGAAGAGAGTCTGGGGCTGATTTCTTTTAGTCCTTGTCCGAGATTGTGCGGCTTAATGGGGACCGGCATGTCAGAGTGCGATTTTAGGAAAATGGAAGGATTGCAACTTTCCTGTTTACCTGAATGCTATTGATAGAAACTAGATTTTAGCCTTCTCTCTGACATGGGCAGTGTAATGAATGAATCAGGCCATTAGGTGCGTTTAGACGGACCCTAATATTTCACTAATAATTGCAATAATAATTATAGCCCAATTCGCAATGAAAAAAAAAACATCATATAACCAGCTCTTTTGGATCAGTCTGACCCGATTAATTTTTCAGTAGGAGTTAGAGCAGGACTTTAGTTGGGTTTTCACAGACAGACTCACATTTAAGGTTCCCTTTTAAACTTGTTAGGAGTATAATGCCAGGATTAGATTTTTTTGAATGTCTGTTAAACATTCACTTATAAACAGTCCAAAAATGTATCCTTAGTTATTTAATTTTGTTATAGTGGCTGGAAGCACAACATGTAATCAACCACAACTATAATCAAAGCTAATGTATTTTTAGTGAGCTGTTAGCCAGTTGTCACTTGAACTCATCCACACTTTCATAAGTTTGAATGTTCTCCGCGTGCTTCGTGGGTTTCCTCTGGGTACGCTGGTTTCCTCCCACAGTCCAGAGACATGCAGACTAATTGACTTTTCCAAATTGCCTGTAGTGTGTGAGTCTGGATGTGGTTGTGCCCCAGGTCCCAGCCTTCGGGCCTCTCTGTCATTTGTACAACCATTGTTATTGTTTACTATTGACATTAGCACTGCATTAGGAAGAATATCTCCATGCTAACTTTCACAGAACTCCAATTAATTGAAATATTAATGCTGGAGAATGTCCTGGGAAATGGACACAAGTACTCGACCCAGCGTATGGAAATGGTAATTTCTGGTATGGATGTAAGTGCCAGTACAGATATATTAAAGCCATGAAGATGTCCCATTATGAGGTCTGTGAAGCTTGGGATTAGTGATATTTTTTTAACTTTTTTTTTTATGGACATGGGTTTAATGCAAACATCAATACCTAAAAAAGTCAGAGTGTAAATATATTATATGTTGTAGTCAGCTGGAAAGTTATGGCAGTTTTTTTTATTGTGTTTTGTAAGTTCAGGAATAAAAAGCTGCAAGCTCAGATTAATACCCATAAATATTATTATACACATTTAATACACTAAAATATTGTCCCTTATATTGAGCTTTAAAAAAAACAATATTTTAGGTTATAGTCCATAAGTTTTAGAAAATACTAAGACAATCTCAAACTCTCTCACTGCCAATCTCCTGTGTGTGTGTGTGTGTGTGTGTGTGTGTGTGTGTGTGTGTGTGTGTGTGTGTGTGTGAGAGAGAGAGAGTCGCT
>JAQMYJ010000004.1:4853610-4865760 GCA_030014305.1 Clarias laeviceps | reverse complement strand
ATCTTGCTTAGATTCCCTCTGACACACACATACAGCTCATCACATCTTTTAGTTTACTTTTACTTACACATAATAATAATTATAGCCTAGTACAGTATTGTGGGTAGTGTAGTAACAGAATCTTCCATTTATTATAATACATTTATAAATTCAAAACATAAATTCTATGTGTATGAGTTTTACAGTTCCGTTGAACTGAAATGGGACACAAATGAAAGTAGAATATTCTTTGAAGATACTATTACTACATTACATTACATATATTATACTTAGAAATGCCTGTTTTTTAAAGTAATAGTATAGTGTAGTGCAATATGATGTAATATAATATAGTATTGTATAATGTTCTGTAGTGTAGGTTATTATAGTGTTGTGTACAATACTATAACATAGTGTAGTGTAGTATAATGTTGTGTAGTGTACTATAGTACGTACAATATTCTATAATGTAATATAGTGTAATGTAGTGAAGTATAGTGTATTATAATATAACAGTATAAAGAAGTTCTGTACTTAGGCCTATAATGTAGTATAGTACAATATGGTATAGTGTAGTATAGTGTTCTGTTGTGTAGTATAGGATAATCGAATATATTATAATACAGTGTAGTGTAGTATTGTGTAGTGTAGTATAATATAGTATAGTGTAGCATAGTATCATATAATGTGATGTGGTATTGTGTAGTTTTTATAATTTAGTGTAGATAAGTATAGCACTATAGTGTAATCTAGTATAGTATAGCGTTCTATAGTGTGGTGTAGTATGGTATAATATAGTGCAACGTAGTATAGTGTAATATAGTGCAATGTAATATAGTGTAGTATAATATAGTACAATATAGTGTAATGTAACATAGTATAGTATATTATAGTGTACTATTGTACAAGAGAGTATAATATAGTGTAAAGTGTAGTGTACACACCTAAAATCTAACTGTTATCGATCAACCATACCTATCTACGTCTTATTTTAAGTTGCTGTTTAGTTTACTTTTAATTAAATTGCATTTATTAACAACCATAATATACTTTAGCTTAGTATAGTACAGTATTGCATAACATCATACAGTATTGTAGTTTGTGTAATAATAATAGATTTAAGTTATTCTTCACAATAAACTGTAATAAATTGACTTGAGTACTAAAAAGTGACTTAAAATGCCTCTAAAATCTAATTAATTTCCTCATACCGCGTGAACATATAATTTAAACTTACTTTTTATTGTACTTCAGATCAAATTGTACTTATTAATAGATGTATTGGTATCTTTAAAAATATAAGCAAAACTTTACTTGCAAAACATTTTCTGCACAATTGACATTTCTTTGTAAACACACAACGTCGTCCCCGTCGCTCATGATGGACTTGTGTTAACACATCTGGTGCGCTGTAATTGCACTTCGTTTCACGTGACAGCTTCCTGATCCAGCCCCGGGAATGATTTCAGTGTGTTATTTCTTTGCCAGAAACGTTCTGAAATGCTATCTTAAATCAATGGATCTAATATAAAGTGAATATGAAAGGTTTCGAAAAACATTTTGCTATAAAGTGCTCATAATCCCTGTGTACGGAGACTTTTGGGGCACTTTTGTATATACTGTTTATAAAGAAAAGAGATTTTGGTTTATTATCCAGGAACACAAGTACATTATGAGGTTTTGTCCACAGTATCCATCCAGCGGTGGTGTATTTTAGCGTAAATAAGAAAATAAGAAGGCAGCCTCTGTTGGTCCAGGAGATCATCCAAAACACACACTGGTGCTTTTAGACGTTGCACTCGCATACCAGAAACTTTATCACCATTTCAGTGCGTTTATAATCCTTTTATAGTGTTGTGGTACTATAGGGCCAGCGGGTCGTAACAATGCACGGGAACGAAGTCGGTTTGGGATCCAGCGCCATCTAAACATAAACCTGGGTTTTCGGTTGTAGGTTTTGGGCCCGACTACAGCAGAGGCAGCCCACATGTCTATACAGTGTAGTCCAGGACAGGAACAGCAACAACCACACTTCCCAGTGTTCTGTCAATGTTTGTATGTCTTGGGGGGGGGGGGGGGGGTTGCGAAGAGTGGCCTAATAGCCCGAGCCAGGGGAAGAGATAATTTACTGGAAGTAGAAGTAGAAGACCAAATGGCATCCACATCAGGGTAATGCCCTTGGAGTCTGGTCAGGGTCGGGAGGTCAAAGCGCATTCCTTTTTACGGGTCCATGGCCAAGCTCTGGACTCACCGGCCTCTGACATGAAAACGTTTAGCTAACATTGATTGTCTCGTAGATAAATGTTCAGCAGATCAAGGAGGGTTAGAGTGGAACCTTTTGAATTTATGGCTTATCACCGGTGATGTGTGTTTTTTTTTTTTCATGTCATCAAGCTTTAGGGTGGTAATGTTAACCCACCCTGCTTCATCGCACCACACCACTGTTGATTAATGCCGTATAGCAGCACTCCCCCGGGGAGTTTGTTCCTTAAATAACATTCCTACAACGTTTTATAAACATTTGCGGTAATGACGAATTCGGTCAGAACCTGGTGCATTCCTACAGATAAAAATGTTGCAGGAACGTTCATAAGTAAAAGTGTTTTTAAATGCTCGTAGAATGTTTACTGAATGCTCAGCGAAAAAAATATAGGTACGATATTATCGCGATACGTAAGTTCTGATTCAATTTGTACTGCAATTCTGTAAGTTCTGTAAGAAACTTGCCACGTGATTTGCTCTTCCTAGACAGGGAACTGTGCTGCCTGCCAGCGTGTGATAGTTTAGACTGCGCCACCTGTAGGACTATAGAGGAACTCCACTATTATGCAAACGTATATAAAAAAAATAATAATAATATAAAAAAATCTAATTTACATTTTGATTCATTACGTACACAACAATACACAGTAAGATAAATGACTTAAAATATAAAATCTACAATATGTGGTAATTTTGTTACAATAAAAGTATAAAAAATAAATAATTCAATATAATGCATGAATTTCCACATCAAAGAATTTCAATACGTAACAGAATCAAAAAAGAAATTTCTCCCATCTCTGGTACTTTTATTAGCACGGCCTCTGATGAAACAGTTCAGTACTGATGTCAGATTTCTTACGCTAATCAGTTGCACGTTTGAGGAGCGAGTGCGGCATCTCGTGTGTGAGTGTGAGCGGACGTTTCTGTTCAGATCCTCTCAGGTGGGTGTAAAGCATCTGGCTTATCGGCACTGCACAATGTCAGCTCAGACCCCAAACGCTCAACAACCCCCCCCCTCCCCCTCCCCCCCCTCAGACCAGGCAGGAATGTGCTCTGTTTTCGTCCCGTGCTTGCCGGCAGGACACACCTCTCTCTCTCTCTTTCCACGGTCCCCTGAGTGCTTTTTCTGTGTCATAAAAAGTCCATTTGCCCTCTGCGGTGGGTGTGGAGCTCGACAGAGCCTCTGCTCTTCCCCTGTTTGTCTTTGAGCAGATGAGCTTATTTAAAGTGTTTACAGAGCAGAAGCCCTCGCTCTGGGATTATGGCCATCCTGAGTGGCCTCGGCTTTCAACCCCAGGTGAGGAGGTCAAGCAGTGGGTTGTGTCGTATGCAGGGACGAGAACCGACAAGCGTCTTCTGACCCCTCACCGCGCACGCCGTTTGCTTTTCTTTTCTCCTGGAGAGTTATAAGGCCAGAGTGTTTACTTTTGCCCTATTTGTCTTTTGGGGTATTAATTTTCCTTGAAAGTGGACGACCTTGGCCGTGTGGCTACGGCTTTGGTTTTGTACTTTTATACTGCAGCAGTTTTAGTTGTATGAGAGTTAACACAGAATATTTCTTTTTTTTTTTTTTTTTTGGTATTGCTAATAGAAAATCATAGGAATGTTAAATTTATGTCATGCAGCACTATGGGACGTGTTACTACAGGTAGATAATCAAAACCAGTGAGTGTGTGAGGCAGAGCTGGTGTTATTGGACCCGTTTTGATTGTTTTCCTAAAACATCATGACCCAATAGTGTTATTCTTCCTAAAAGTTTGCTCACACTGGAAAATTTGTATTTATTTAAAAAAAAACGGACATGTATTTTATTATTATTATTTTTATTTATTTAATTTTTTTTATTAGTATATTACTTGCTTTAAACAAATTAAATAAAAATAAATCATATGAACACTAGCCTCAGCCTTAAAACTGATCATAACCTTAATAAAAAAAATAATCTGTGCAAATTATTACAAATTGTGAGACCATGTTGGGTTAGAAAAAAAAAAGAATTAATAAAAAAAAATTTATTACAATCATTTCCATTTTCATTTAAAATGTTAAGTAAGATTAAGTATGGATACTTTTTTTTAAAGGTAGCCTCACATTTAACGGATAAAGTCCTGTTACAGAGAACCTCCTTTGTTCTTATGAAATTCCCAAAGTTCTGACACTGGAGGCTCCTTCCATTAATGTGTAATGAAGCGTCTCCTCAAAAAAAAAGAAAAACTTGCTATATATAAAATATGCTATATGTTATATATTTATATATATATATATATTGATTTATATATATTATACTATTATTAATATAATATGCATCTTTTCCTGAAGAGTGTATGCATTTTTTTGGCTGACTCTGTGTATGTATATATAGTATGTGTGTGTGTTGTGTGTGTGTGACTTTGTGTATAAAAAAACTCCGTGGTGCCGTGTGACCTCCGTGTTATTTTGCAAGTCGCTCAGCTTGTTTGCCTGAGATTGGTCTTGCGTGGAGAGACTCGGCGCTCCGAGGTCTTTGTGCAGGTGACAGAAGCTTAGCGCAGGGAGTGATCGAGCTTCCCCGATGGCTTCCAGCTCATTGCCCCGGGTGGGTGTTGCCCCGGGGGGGGGGGGGGGAGGGGGGATGGGCGTGTGGGTTTGGTTTCGGTGAAGGAGTGAAGGATAGCGTGTGTGGATGGTGTGCGGTCATGGCTCTGTGGGTCACAAAAGGCTCAGGGCTTTGCAAAGGCGTTTGCCATCGCCACACAAAGTAACTGAAGCAGATCTGTCTGACACTGACACCAAAACACACACACACGCACACAGTCTGAGCAAACATCCTTACTTTTATACCTTAAATGAACCACAGTGCAGTAAAGTTCAACACAAGGAGCGCGAACAGGACTGACCTGTGAGGTTATACGCTGTAACACCAACCCTTTTTAGCTCACTGATTTATCTCATTTTCCCTCTGAATTGAATGTAGAGCTGTGGAAAGTTTCTCAAGAGCATAATTTGTTTGGTGTTTTTTAGCAAGTACAACAGGAAAATAGTTTATCTTACAATATTAGTAATAATGCAACTGAAAATATTATCACTTCAATAGTTTGAATCATTTAGTTTAACATAATTGAACATATCCTCTACTAACTCGCCTTCACACATACACTCCAGATTTATTTCCACGTTTTGTTTTTTCTTCCGTTTTGTCTTATGTTTTTTTTTTTTTTTCTTGTTGCAGAATTTACTCACATTCTACACATTTTACACACAAGTTTTAAAACAGCGAGACAGTTTCACTCTTCCCATTCAAACATCGTGGGAGCACAAACTTTTGGACCGTAATCAGCGTATTCGGACGTGAATGTGGAATCCCCTTACGTTTCCTGTTTTTTAAACCATATGTGTAGAAACCTCTTAAAACCGAGATAGGTATTCAGGTTCCCCCTTTAAACCCCATGGGGGGGAGGGGTGGGGGTGGGATGGTGTGGGGGGGGGTCACTCTTCTGCACTCGTCTCTGATTCTTTGAACGTACTCCGACATGCAGTTTGGGATACACGGATGGGTTAAAAAAAATAATAATAATTATATATATATAAATAATAATAATAATTTGTGTTAATAATCCTTTAAAAAAATTAATTCAATATACAGTTTCAGTTTTCCCGTTTACACCCCGTGATGGGGGGGCACAAACTTTTGCACTGAACGTCAGACTTTGGGTGTACTTTGATGTAGGGGGGGCACAAACTTTGATGTAGAGGACACAAACTTTTGAATGTGTTATGACATAAAAAAAAATAAAAAAAACGAGACATTTGTAGCTCTGTCCAAAAAAAAAAAAAAAAAGAGTTGTAAATTTTTTTTCTTTTTGGTGTGTGTGTGTTTGTTTTAGCTCCACTTTCTCGGGCTTCTCTTATCTGCGCACACCTTTAGGGCCCCGTTTGTTTACTCCAGCCTGTCCTCCACCCCAGCCGTCCCCGACCCTGGCCCTGTCTGAGCACGCATTATTGTGCTCGTGCCCAAGACCGTGTCCTTTATCTGCACCAGTGAGTCTGACTGTCTCACACACCATGAGAGCGAGAGAGAGGAAATAGATAGAGAGTGCATGAATGGAAGAAGAGTTATTGTTCCCACGTGGGTTTGATCCGTATCGTTGTCTTTCTGTCGTGTTAAAGGTATAGGATGTGTGTGTGTGAGTGCGAGAGAGACAGACAGACAGACAGACAGATGGGGCCAGACTGGTATGCAGGTAAGAGTGATGCGTGTCAGAGAATGTGCTTTAAAGTGTGAAAGCTCAGTCTTCACTCTTTATGCAAACAGGTATGAGGGAGGGGAAGCAGCAGCTGTCAGCTGAGGGGCGGGGGGGGAGGGAGGGGGAGGGGGGATCGGCTCGGCGAATGCACCACCTCTACAAAGACGCCTGTTAAAGCCGCGTCTCGCATGAGGTGTTAAAGGGAGGTGCCAGGCCAGGGGCCCTAGTGAGGACAGATACTGAAACTGATTGAAGGACAGAGAGTGAGAGGGAGGGAGAGAGGGAGAGAGTGAGAGGGAGGGAGAGAGTGAGAGGGAGGGAGAGAGGTTTAATTTTCCCATGATTGCGACGCTACAGTTTATCACAAAGGCACGAGAGCGTACGTATCCTCCTTTATACCTCAGTTCTACTGCTGATCTGTACGGCACTTTAAAGCACACTTTAAGGAGTTGATTCATTTCCAATAACATCGCACATCGTGGAACATGAAAACTTTTCTTCTGTCTTATTAACATCAAGAGAGGGAAGAAAAAGGCTGGTGAGGGAACGACTGTTTATTGCTGCTATAACATAACAAATCTTTTGCTAAAAATGTAAAAATACCAATAATTAATACTAAAATAAAATACTAAAATTTGTACTGTAGAATCCTTTTTTTCCTTTTAATTATAAAATACTAAGATTTTGCTGTTTATTATTTAATTAGTATTGAATAAACCTACTCTATTTATCTACAAAAAAAAACATAAGAGCAATATAATGCTTCTTCTGAACATGCCACCTTTAAAAATATAATTATATTAGAAAAAGTAATTAAATAAATAACTTCTGTAAATAAATAACTGTAATGGGTCTTAGTCGATTCATTTCCTGTAACTGTAATTTCCCCCCTGAAGGTTTAGTACAGAGCATGTGTGTGTGTGTGTGTGTGTGTGTGTGTGTGTGTGTGTGTGTGTGTGTGTTAATAGAAGAACAGTTTTATGTGTGGAAATGATTAATGTCAGTTAATTACGCTGATTAATTACTTTTTCGTACCAGTCACCACCACCAAAGTTTTTTTTTTCCCACACAGTGTTATACTTTTTCTTTCTTTCTTTTTTCTTTCTTTCTTTCTGTCGTTTTTAAGATTCCAAGATTAATTACAGTGATAAATAAAAACACACAAAGGCAGCAATTAGTCCCCCTATAGTACTACTTTAAAAGCTTCCCTATTGATTCAGCTGCACTTTCTATGATCTGAGATCAGCAGGAAGTCCACTTGGACCTCACTGTGTTCGAGAACAAAATGACCATTCATGCTATTGTTCTCCGACTGCGAGCACGGTCACTGTGTTTGTTAAGAGAGTGTAAACCCTGAAAGTCCTCAGGAGGCTGTAAAACACTAGCACTTGGACAGACTTTATGCAATGCACCGTATTGTCCTGTAGAGGGCAGTGCAAGAGTGCCAAATGTTACTTGTACATATACAGGATTAAATGATGAACATCTGGAAAACACTTATCTTGGGAGTCTTTGATAGTAAGCACAGGCCTCACTCCCTGTTCCTTCTATGTTCTACAAATGAGAAATTATTTAAATAAAAGGTACTATTAGGGCCCCATTTGTACTATTAGGGCCTCATACATCCTGTAGGATCATATAGGAACTGCAACATTTTACCTCAAATGCAAACATACTGCATAAATTTAATATATAATTTTTTGTAGTTCGTCAATACATTAATTTTTTTTTTATTTTTTTTTTTTTATCTTTTGTAGTTTTTTTAGTGGTACTAGCAATAAGTAAAGGTATTTATCTACACTTTATGCAATATTTTGATAACAATATTAATAATTTATTTGTAAAAAAAAAATAATAATAACAATTAAGTCACTTTATAGGGCTTAAAATATACCATAAATTTTTGTTCAGAGTGTAAAAAAAAGTTTCTGCAGCAGTTTTGATTATTTATTTATTTAGAATCTGAGTAAGGATTAAACTTGTTGCATCATAACACAGAGGAGGCGATGGGGTTCGATATATACAAGTGCAGCCGATACAAGTGCAGTTTACCAGCCTGACAAGTGAGAGGATCATGTGTGGGGCAGAATGTGTTTTTAATTTGCATAATCACACAATCTGGAGTCCTTGACGAGGGCATTTTACTGATAAGGACACGTTTCTGTTATCTTATACCTATCTGTCTGTTAAACTGAGAGGATTTCCTTAGACTTTTTTTTTAATCCAGACTTTTTAAAAATATTTAAAATGGATTTAAAAAATGATGCAGACGGTCTCAGTACAGATTTCATTTACGCGCATAATTCATCTATTCAAATATTTTATTAATTTAAATGTGTGCTATAATATTTTAACCAATTGGGGCCAAAAAGATTTTGGATCACCACTCACACACCATTCAGTTCTTTCAAATAAAATTGCCATTAGATGTACTAGTTTTGAAATAATTGAGGTTTGGATTAAACTTATTAAACCTAAAATTATCAAATAGGCTAATAATTATACGAACTCAATAATACAAAATTGAAAATAGTGCGATTGTGATTTTCAGCATTGTAACAAAATATAGCGATCATGTAGCCATGTGGTCCCTGGATCCCACTTTCAGAGCCACATTTTTCAACGTAAAAATAAAAACTACAGCTAAAAACTTTAAAACTCCCTTTTGTGCGACAAAACTGTAATGTTCTATATTGATCCCTAGGGGGCAGTATATAAATCTCATTTTACTGAGCCTTCTTAATTTGTTTTTAAAAAATGTAAATCATTTTGTAGTTTTATACCTTAAAGTTCACGGTAATAATGTTTTGTGTCACGTGGCTCTACCAACATGTCTACTGTAAAACTATAGTATTGTATTATTACAACTGAGCGGTAATATGTTAAAATCGCTGCTTTTTCCACTCACACCTATTATATCATCTGAAAATTAGTACTAGCAACAACAGCAAAGAAAAAGGCTTTAGCTCCTCCCACATGTGTTTTATATATATATATATATATATATAGATATAGATATAGATAGATAGATAGATAGATAGGTAGGATAGCTTAGTGGTTCAGACGTTGGACTACTGATTGGAAGGTCACAGGTTTAAACCCCAGGACCACCAAGCTGCCACTGTCGGGCCCTTGAGCAAGGCCCTCAACTGCTCAGATGTATAATGAAATAATGAAAAAATGTATGTCGCTGTGGGTAAGGGTGTCTGCCAAAAGCTGTAATGTGTATATATATATATATATATATATATATTATATATGTTTTAAACTAAAATTACTGGTGTGCAAACTTTTGTAAAAAAAATTTTTTTATAATAATTTTCAGTCACTGCGTTCAATATTAGTATTGATGAAATGTTCATATCTTTCCCTATTTTAGCAACGTACTGCAGAAAACTTCTTCTAGACCAAAATGATGAATAATGAGGTTTAAACAAACTGTTCTGTCCGAGTTTCTCTTGAGACTGTCTTCACTGTAACAACTAGACTTTTGGTTTATACATTTTTAAACAGTCAAGTTGATTTTTTTATTTTTAAGTTGAAAAATTGATGAATTAAAAAAAAAAAAAAAGGTTCACTACCAAAAAAAAACAAAAAAGAATCCCAGCAATCGCTTTACAAAGATTTCTTGCAGTTCATTCATTCATTCATTCTCTTATTCATTTAATTACTTAACAAATGATCCTGTTGATAATAAAGTGATATGATATGATATACTCTTAAACAAACTGTCACCATTGTAAATATATCTCCGTCTCTCTGTCCCTAGTCGGTCTACAATCTTGCCAACGTGGCGTGTAAGTGCCACGGCGTCTCCGGCTCCTGCAGTCTGAAGACTTGCTGGTTACAGCTGGCCGACTTCCGGCGCGTGGGCGAGTTCCTGAAGGAGAAGTACGACAGCGCCACGGCCATGCGCATCAACCGGCGCGGCAAGCTGGAGCAGGTGAACCAGCGCTTCAACCCCCCCACCACCGACGACCTGGTGTACATCGACCCGAGCCCGGACTACTGCCTGCGCAACGAGAGCACGGGCTCGCTGGGGACGCACGGCCGTCTCTGCAACAAGACCTCCGAGGGCATGGACGGCTGCGAGCTGATGTGCTGCGGCCGCGGCTACGACCAGTTCAAGACCTACAAGCACGAGCGCTGCCACTGCAAGTTCCACTGGTGCTGCTACGTCAAGTGCAAGCGCTGCACGTCGCTCGTCGACCAGTTCGTCTGCAAGTAACCCCAGACACTCGTTAGCCGCCGAGTCGCGCCGAGCAGTTAGCAGGCGGGACCAGGGACGGACCTTCTGGAGCACAGGAGGAGTGAAATGTAAAATGTAAAATGCTAAATGAAATCTAAAGAAATCTTTTAAGTATAGGTATTAATAAAGTACAAGTGTGTGGTGGACGGTGATTTTTCAACACTTCACTCGAGAGGGACGTTTTGCTTTCAAGCGTTCATCACGAGTGTGAAACCGGTCAAAGAACCCAAACCAGATTCATCACGCTAGTAATCCAGCATGCTGCTCCGCCCACTCCTCTCTCTCTCTCACGGACGCTCTCTAAACCTCCCCTGCGACAGAGCTCTTAAACTCCTCGGGTCAGCCCCGGACCTGGAACGCTGGACTTTGGATGATGTCTGATGGTGTGTGTTGACCTGTGAAATCTATGTTGCTAGTTAAAGCATTTATAATCACCAGAACCTCTCGCCTCACCCCGACAATTTCAGATCACCACCAGACTCTTCAGTTGTTGTTGTTGTTGTTGTTGTTTTGTTTTTAGCTCGGATCACTGAACTCTTCAGAGCTCTCTCCGTCTACGAGGGTCTTCCCTCTTTCCGCCGTCTCAAGGAAGTTCATCTCCTCCCAGGATCTTCAATCAACGTCATCAAGTGCCTGAAAACAGGGAAATTCAGATTAAAAGAGCAAAGGCAAAAAAAAAAAAAAAAAAAAAGTGGGGCTTTATAATAAATAAGGACTGCAAAATAATATTTTAGCCGAACAACAGTGGTTCAGATTATATTTTATTAATTGCTTGTTTTGTTATACATCGTATGTATTGTTCTGATTTATTATTTTTTGATACAGAAGCTTCTACTGTCGAGTTTTTATTTTAGCAGGGGCAAATATGATAATAACCGCCGTCAGATAGCCGGGCCGTGGAGGAAGATTTTAGTAAAGTGGCCTTTTGTCAATCAGCGAGTGAATGCAAAACTTGTAAATAACAGTCCATGTACGCAAATTACACTTCATGATTACGACGTCCGTGATTTTATGTTACTCCAGATCGTTTGCTGGCTAATCACTGTATGCTTGTTGTGTATATGTATTTCCCCATCATTCAAACCAGTAATATTAAAAATATTAATAGAGATGATTATCACTTATGTGCCATCTTATGTTTTTATTATGCTTTATACTACATTTAAGTTCTGATCGGTCATCTGCGGGACTAATCACCGGGTTATGTTACCTCTAGGGCATAAAATGCACTTTATGTAAAACAAAACAAATAAGTGTTATTTAGTACAGTACTGTGCAAAAGTTTTAGGCACCCTGTAGGGCTTTTTTTTGTCCAAACTTTATTATATACAGTACAGGCCAAAAGTTTGGACACACTTTCACTCATTCAATGTGTTTTCTTTATTTTCATGACCATTTACATGGTAGATTCTCACTGAAGGCATCAAAACTATG
>JAQMYJ010000004.1:4831089-4844375 GCA_030014305.1 Clarias laeviceps | reverse complement strand
TTCCACTGTGCGTCCCCCCCCCCCCCCCCCTTTTTGAATACAATACAGATATCAGTTGATTTTTCAGTTTCTCGTTAACATGTTCCTTTAAGTTCCTATTCCACAGTTCTGCAAAAATCCACTGGCAGTAATGCAAGCAATGATGTGAGATCTATCCTGGAAATTAAATAGTCATTTATCAGAACTGAAAATCATTCAGCACACACTCCATAACTGGATAGCGTTATCCACCCTCTTCTACATACACAAGCCCCTTCCACCCTGAGATCAGTGTAGCACCAGTGTTGTTTTCTTAAAAGACACAATAAGGGCCGAATTTTTGATACCATTTTCATGTGGGTTTGTAATTCAGGGCAAACGTATCTTTTCAAAATAAGCAGCAATTACAGGTCCAGCCGAGTTGCGTGTCAGCGCTGTTAGTTCTGAAACACACAGCAGCCTAGCTGTACAGTGCTGTTATTATCTTATTATTTTTATTAAAAAAAACAAGAACGTGGGATTCCAACAACTATGAATATGGTCTCACTGTTTTGAGAACATTATCGATTTTTATCTGCAGAGTGTGGTATGATATCGTGTTTATCATGACACGTGCATGATCGATACCAGTAATCCAAGCTGAGCGAAGGATTTATTAAGTGCATAAGCATCTTGGACCCAACAAGTTTGTCTGCACGTTTGTTCGACTTGTGACTCAAATTCGCGTGTTCTCTTAACATGGATTAGCTTTCTCAATTAGGGTCAGGCGTGATCTGTGTTCAGCTTGTCCGTACTCAGAGTGGTCAATCAAAGTGCTGCCCAGGTGAGAAACAAACACGGAAGCCTTCGATTCAGATATCAGGTTATAATAAGAATTGTGTAAGAGTATATAAGAGAGCCTTAATCAGAGGGCTGTGGAATGTTTGTGAAAAGGTGTGGGTTATTTTTCCATAACTGCAGCATCATGAAAAAAACATAATATAAATGACGTGAAGGCTTTTTTTCTATTATTGTTTTTTTTTTTTAATTATTATTAAGTAGATGAGTATCTTTTGGAAGGAGTCTCTAGTGTCTATGCTTCATTATAATCTGAGCTGAAGTTTGACAGTCCTCAGGAGTCTTCAGGGGTTTAGGCTTTGTGGCTCAGGAACATGAAAAAGCATTTAGTATTAACTTAGAGGGCGGGGGGGGTTGGTGAGGGAATGACAGATTAAACTATTTTACCAGGAGCTTCCCTCCTTCATGGACATGCTGCAAGATAAATTGTAATAGAAATTACATGTCATTATTTAATAAGTTGAAAAATGAGGATAAGTTTTATAAGACTATAATTAATTAATTAATAAATAACAAATCAGTAATAAATGAATAACTGATTTATGTCTTCAAATAAAAAGAAACATGTCATAAGTACCATCTGTAGTTTTATATGTAGCCTTGTATGTGTTAAATAATTCATCTTAGTATGTACAAAAATGCCTTCAAGTGTGTAGGATAGGATATTTTTTTTTCATATTGCCTTCATCTAATCATCCTGCAGATTAACAGATGGTTTAAGGAAGAAAAAGGGAATATTTTTAAAATATTTGTAATGCCTTATTGATTCAGAGATGGACGCTGCTAGACAGAGAAACAGATGGACAGGTGATGAAAAGAGTATCTCCGTGTTCTCGTTGCAATAGAAATGCCTCAAATGCCTGGACAACAGCATGAGCGACTAAAGCGCAGCCTCGGTTCTCTGCACAGTTGTCTGACAGCGCAATGCCCAACATCCCATAATTCCATAGGATGTCATAGTGTTGCCAAGGAGATTGACTCCGTAGTGCTCCATGCTGTGGTTGTTGTTGTCGTCGTCCTCGTCGTCGTCGGTGTTGTAGGGCTGATGGTGGTCCAGGTCGTTACACACGCTGTGATTAAGAGTTCATGTCGGAGGTAGAGGGTGCATTTTGACCTTGGACAGGCGTGTGTGTGTGCGCGTGCGTGTGTGTGTGTGTGTTGGACATGCGTCAGAGCAAATGGAGCATTTGACCACCTTGTATGACGTTGGTGCTCATGAAGGGGGAGGGAAGGACGAGGTAACCTTATTGTGGTTCTGCTGCCTGTGTGAGTAAACCAGTTCTGGTTGTGTGTGAATGTTCATGGTCAGGGCAAAGTCAGTTTTGTATTTTATTTTTACTCAATTTGTAGTTTTTCCTCTACAAATCATGCGGTTTCTGAAACACTCACAATTGAAATCCTTCAGTGAGGAACAACACTTGGAGCAATCTGCCACTCGATATTAAATTATAGATGAATATTTGTTTTTGTTGAAACAATACCATATGTATATCTCAATTCTTTCAATATGTGTCAAAAGATACAGGTCTAGTAACAATTTCCAAGCAGTACATAAATGTCATGTAAATAGAGTCAACTGATTTGTTTACCAAAGAACTCAAAATATAAATAAAAAATATGCAGTTTTTAAAATATAAAAAAACGTGACAAATTTTATATTTTAACGTTAACTCTGCTGCTCTAGTCTGTTTGTAGTCATGTAAAAGTTATAATTTTTTTTTTTACAAATATAAATTTTTTTAACAATTCCATGTGCTTATTTTATTGGATGTTTAAACGCATTTAGAACAATTTATCTCATCAGGTTTTGATTATAGTTAAATGTTTTATTACATATTATTTTAAGTAAAGAAAAACATGGGGAAATTTGCACTGCATTGCAGATACACAGCGTTTTCACGGAATAGAAACTGAAAAAGGCATAAAATAAATGCACATGTCCAGGTTTCACCCAAAAGTTTCAAGTATTACGAAACAAAAGGAATCGCGCTGAAAGCATCTCAAGTTCTGATGAAACGGCTAACACCCTGCACGCTAACGGTGGAATTATACACGCAGGAATAAACAATATAGGCATGACACAAGGCGTGATATTTTTGAATAGAAGTGTTACAGTTTGAAAATGGCAATGAGGTTTGTCTAAATATTCTTAAAGTCGAGATCTCTTGATCATGACCATTCTCTAAAATCATGTACACCGTCATTTAATTCATTTATTACACTGCTTGGGTACAAAGAGACAGCAGCTAGATTTGGTCGTGCTCAGCATGTTTTCCCTGGGTTTGATAGCTATTGTTTTAAGCGTGCTCAGACTGGCAGCAGAGTAACGTATTTGTAACAGCATCTGAACAAACAAAGGTTGCTGCAGTGATGGTATCATAACTTCGACTTTTGGAGATTAAAAGGAAAACAATCCATCAGGTTGGAATTCCTAGTTAGAAACTCGAGACCCCAAGTTCAGCAAGTGATGTCGAGTCGTTATGGCACCTGTAGTAAACATAGTGTTGTACTGTTTGTCCTGGTATTTATTTAGCGTTTTGCAAACAAAAGATGTACACGGAGGCACCTTTTATTTGAAATTTTTTCCCCGTCCTTCAAGGGCACAGAATACAGCTTCAGGAACTGGAACTCCTACTCATAAATGGGAAATTTTAATCTGTGGTCTGGGGTGGAAACAAACGCAAGTGGTAATATATAGCATGACTAACCCTGACCATTCATGATTCATGGATGATGAAATTTTATCAAGCAGACTCGACTGTTCCGTCTTAAAGAACATAGATGACGGATCATCTGCGTTAGAGTGTAGAGTAGTTTCTTGGCTTTTTGCATCTGGACAGAGAGTCTATCTTTCTGTCCGTTTCTCTCTCGACATTTCCACAACAATGCAGCGTGAAAGAGGCGTCGAGTAGGACACGAAGACTCCTACCAGTACGACTCCTGACTAAACTGCAACCATCTCTTTTGCAACCCCACTCTCACTGCTGTAATTGGCACCCCCTTCCTTCAGTTTCATATTTCACTCCCGTGCATGCAGAGAACCTGCTTTTCCTGCGCTCCCTGTCCGTCAGCAGAGCGCTGTCAGTCATTACAGTCTGCTCTTATAACCGAGAGACAAAAACCCCATTAGATTGGATCACTCAGTGTGTCTGCAAGTCATAAGACATATAAATCTCCAAGATCTGCTTTTGTCCGGACTCCTCAGGTTCGCCGGTTTTGTTCTCCAGACTCGTCCCCCCCCCATACTCCCCCCTCCTCCACCTTACTGTCTCTCTCTCCACCATGCTGAAAAAAAATCAGACTGTTTGGCCTAATAGTTATGCGGGACATCGTTCGCTTGCACCACTGACGTCTGGTCACACAAAGGATTTTGCTAGTCTTTTGGGATTTTCTCAACACAATGAAGTCTTTTATCGCTCTTTAGTGTTAGATCAGGAGTCTGAAATGTTTATTAAGACATAGCAAACTCCCTTATTATGAAATGGAGCACTTTTACAGAAATGTTTGCTGTACATACTCATGGTTGAGTTAAAGTAGTGTTTAGTGCCTCACATGATTGCTTTTTTATAACAAACAAACATATTGCCTGTTTTTTTGTTTTTGTTTTTTTCCTGTGTGAGCTCTTTATGAAAAATGCACATTAATTACATAGGCATATATATTTAAAATGGGTTTAAACGTCTATTAAAATGACACAACTTACCCACTAATTATTTTAACAGGCTTTTAAAAGAGACGTACATATTTATGTCATTACTTTACTGTCTAGCAAACGTTTAAAGTCCCTAAACTTTATTCTGCAGTCACAACAGCACTTCTGAATCCATTTATCTACATAAAGCCAGTTTCACAGTTTTGATTTCTATCAGAAACCTACTAACTCATAACTTTGCTCCACTCAGTCATTACCAAACCTTCGAATTGAAACAAAGGTTAAGTGAGGTACTTGGCTTGAGCAGAGAGGCTGCTTCTCACCACTTGATGATCACTCATTCAGCAGCGTGCACACACACACGCACACACACACAAACACACTATTCCACTCCATGCTCTTTAGTTTCTAATTGACCCTGTCAGAGCTCCACGTGTTTCCTGAAAGGTGGAATAGGGCCACTTTGTTGTCTGGAGCAGAGGAGTAGGTGGCAGTGAAGACAGCAGGACAGCTACAGGGGTGGAAGCATTTTGAGTTTGTTAGTTCTGCTTTAGAATTTCACAAGCAGCACCAATATCAAACAATATCATTCACGTACCCGCTTACCAATCTTCTGTACATCGGAAGGATTCAAAGCGTCCTACACTAAACATCTCTGTCCATCTGGTGATGTTACACGCACACACACTGTACCAGCTCTGTTCTTCTTTAAGAAGAACATCTTGACTGTTGTCATGGGGTGTGTCTCAAATCCACAGCTCTGACTTTACACGAAAAAGTGTTCAATCTAGCAAATTCAGAGAATCAGGCTTCAACAAAGCTTCCAGTGGGTTTGAAGGTTTCATGAGAAGTTGTGAAAGACTAAAGCGTAATAAGGAACCTGTATAGACTTGAGACACGCAAACATAGTGGTGCCGCTATTTGTGTGTTTTCGCACCCATTTTGTGTACATGTACACATCATTTAAAAGTAAGTATACTCAATAGATTAGACTTTCAGGGCTTTTCTGCCACAGCAGCAAATTCTCAGATCACAAACAATAATAACTGAAAACTCTGTCGATCGTCCTAACACTCATTGAGGTTAAGGTCGGTCATGTGGAATTTCTCCTGTAAATCATTTATAATTTATGAGTCTCTGCAAAGTTTTAGGTCAGTTGGCATTTTCTCAAATTGTACTTGAAGTTGTATTAAAACATGATTAGTGTAAGGAGACTTTCCTAGTGATCATTTTCTTGTTTTATTGGATTACTTTAAACATTCTCAGTGACAGAAGAGGATGGTGGCTTACAAATCTGTACACCATTACAGGGAGTCCCCGACTTACGAACATTCAAGTTATGAATTGCCGCAGATACAAACAGGCCGCGGTTCCAATTTCGGTTCAATCACAGGAGTAGCTCACGTGTATTATAAAAAATATATATATATTACAAAAAATAGAAACTGCATGGCACCAGATACCAATATTTACAATTACATCCAATATTTTAAGCGTGTCAGTGAATGTATAAAAAGTCCGCATGTGTGTGCGTGTGGGATGCCTCACTGTTTTTTTGCCCACATGATGGCAGTGTGGAGAAAGGGACAGATATTTATTAAAGTGGATTGGTAGACTGTACATTGTATATTTGTGTCAAAGGCGTATAAGACTTAAGAACAAATCGGACTTATGGACATGCTTCCGGAAGTCAAAGGTCGGAGACAACCTGTACTTTTGTCACTTACCCAGCTATAGCTTCATAAATATTGATGGTAGCTTACCATTTGTCTTACCAGGTATTTGTTCCCCCAGGTGTTGCACCATGGGAAAACGTATCACTGTTTTTTTCCATATTGGAGTCCCTGCCACGGTTGGCTAGTTATACTGTTGACCGCTGATAATTAACCCTAGACCTTGTGCTTCAGTCTTGTGTAAAACAGTTTTTTTAGTGAAATAGTCCTTTATGCATGATTGCATCACAGTGTGAGCAGACGTAACCGCAGCACAGATTTTCATTGGATTTCCTCATAAGTAAACTTCCATTTTTTAAATAATTTTTTTAACTGCTTAACCTTTTCTCTTATTCCAGAGCTTGTTGAGCACATGCTTGATAAGCATATGTGACCACCTTTAGCCCCTTCTGAAATGGTTAGTTTGGAAGGCAGTTCTGGCACGTTGTTGATCTCGGTTTATTTTACTGGCTAGAACAAGTGCCACGACACGCCAGAAACATTTGTACAAAGGCCAGACGTCTTTTTTTTAGTCAGCAGCTGCGGTCATGCTTTTGAGTTAGAATGAGAGTAAATTTCGAGTGAGTAAGATGGGAACATCCTGACATACTTACTTGCAGCTGTGGCTTCAATCATGAGGGCGAAATGAGCACCGATTCAACATCCACTTCCTCCTTTAGAAACAATTTTTTTTTTTCTGGCAATGCATTTTTCTGGACCAGTTCATTAATGTGGAGAGAAGGTTAAGCCAGGATTTTGGATTGAATAATTCCTCAGCCCTTGACCTTTAGTCAGAGTGTTAGAAATGCTTTTACCTCAAATGGCCATGTGAAAGGTTTTGCATTGCGCGATTGGCATTGCACAAGGCTGGCCAGGGGAGAAATTAAATTTGGCAGACAGGTGCCTTCCGACGTGATTATCACACTGAGATATGGTGTAATGTACTCGTTCTCCTTTAAACAGTTCTGCGTGTACTTCAGTTAAACTTTTGATGCAAAAGTGTAAACTTGTTTAAAACATAAGTTGGTTTTTAACCTTGTGTTTAGAAAAGCTTTCATATTTTTTCTATCTTAAAAACTGACTGTCTTTAAAAAAAAAAAAAAAAAAAAAAAATCAAAGTTAAGTTATTGGACCATAGGCTTGATGGGTAATATTACAGGAGTACTTGTATCTCCTAGATTAAACATGTTTCTTGTTTTCACTTTTTTTGTTTGTGTTTTGGGAGTAGTCCCCCTAGGATCTGTCAGTGACACCGTCTGTTTGGACTTCCTGCTATTCCCAGCAGCATTTACTTGTCTTTTGTCACTAAAATTCCTCTCTCTGATGTATCCCCAGTATTGTAGTCTGTTATTTTTAAAGTTGTTGATTCGGTCCCTTGGATCAGAGGAAGACAGCCGCCTTCCTGCAGCTCCCAAACGTCCAGAGATTGTTGCTAAGTGATAAAGTTAGCGACGTCCTCTGAGTGTTATGCTGAAAACTCTTTAAAAAGTTGTTTTGTCAAATTTTCTGACTTAAAAGGGGAAAACATGTACTTGGCAATGAACTGTTGATCACATCCACTGGACTGATCACACCCTGTCGCCAAAAAAACCATCATTTGTTAGTCCTAGTGCGTGCCTTTTCCACTTTGGTCAATGCTTTTATTGAGACCTTTAGCATTTGATATCCATATATATTTAGCATGTTGATGAAACCTCATGCAGAAAGTGATTAGATTATTATTTTTTTATTTCTAATACAAAGCCTTCATAGATAATATCATACTCAATCCTCTATATATATCTGGCTTACACCATTTCTTTGCTTCTCTACTCATTTATTCAGCGTTTTTTCCCCTTCATGTTACCCCTCTGTACATTGCTTACAGTACACTTTTGAGTATTGCTTTCCTTCGAGTACACAATTTTTCACTGACTCTTAAGGTTCATAGTCACTCTGGTGTACAATATAATGAGATGTTTAACTGCTGAAGCATTAATAACTCATTAAAAAAAAACAACACACACTGTGCACTCTTTAACGGTCTACTGATATCACATTCTCAGGTTCCCTGGTCCCCCGTGGTACACAAGACAGTCTGGACAAAAATCATCCTGGTGTACGGGAAAGCGTGTAAACTTCAGGAGACAAGCTGGACGGAGCGCAGTCGAGGGAGGAGGGCGAATGCCCGGCATTCGTCCTGAGGCACAGAGTGCACAACAGCAACAGCACCAGCACCAGCACTAGCAGTAGCACAAGCGACTCTATCTCAGACAGCCAGGACACCATGAGCCCGGGCAGCTCGGAGTCAGACTGCACACAGAGCGAGGTGAGGGACAGCATCACACAACCACACGACATCATCTGCTTTAACCAGTTTCAGAATAAAGAGTTGTCAGTATGTGTCTTTTATTAGGCAATTAATCATTAATCCGAACAAACAGACATTTTGTAAAAAATAAATCTTTTAGGTTGGTGTTGTAACAGGCCGAGCTAATGGATATAATTATGTAATATTGATATTGTAGTATTGTGCACATAAATATTTAATATTATATTTTTTTGTCACATCATCCAGGATATAGCTTGCTCTTTAGACATTTCATGACAGGAAGTGTAACCTTAAACGGACGAAAGGTGTAACTTGAGTCTCTTAATTTATAATTCATAATTTTTGTAGTGTGATAAAATTAAAACTTAATCACTACATCTCTGGCCAAAGCACACCATAACATCATGAATATTTTTACCTATAACGGACAGGACCTCATATCATGTTATCATTCTTCACATGTGGTTTGGATGTTTGTGCTTCTCAGTAATCACCAGCCTAACCAGCAATCATTCCATGTCATCATAGCAACTACAAACACCACCACAAGGTGTTTTTTATTTTTTCTTCTCCAGAGCCCACTATGTGGTACGTGTGTGTGTGGTCAGACTGGGCCAGGTGTAACACTATCTCAGTACAGTAGAAGAAGCAGACGCCCTACTGACTCTCTCAGGGTTAGTGATAGATCCTCAGCAACCCGAGCGGGGCGATGAAAGTTTAAACAGGCCGCAGTGTTCAGTAACAGGTGCTGGACGTAGGCTTATTTGCATTTGTGCGTCTGATGGTCACGCTACAGGTGTCATACCTGCCCGCACTGTTTAGCTTTCTCTGTTCACCTGCACCGCAACCCCATTTCTCTTCTCTTATTTCCTTCTTTGTGTGCGAGCTATATAACGGTCCACATGGAAAGCAGATTGTACGGCTAGCTCCGAGACGCCGTGATGACCAGGAGTGTTAAATAATGTAAACGATGTAAGAAAGGTTTGCAAGCAGATGTGGTTTCTTTAAAAATGATGATGCATTTTGTTGTTAAGGATTCGTACTGTTTTAAAGCATTAATGTTTGTATTGGGGGAAATGTTAAGTAGTTTGTGTGCAGACTTGAATGATTATTAAACTAACTACAGTTTGCTAGCAAAATGGCAAAACTAAGGTGATGCATATTGTTTATCATAGAAATGTATTTCGATGTGATATACAGTCTCTCCCAACTCTGAGCCCGATTTAAACGTGTAATTGGTTCTAAACAGCTACAAATAGGAGGCACGCTATGCTTCTCTGTTTCGTTTGTATGTTTTTCTTGGCAAAACAGTTTACAAGACATATTTTGTGGAGACGAAACCAAATTCATGTGAGTGGAAGGTTTAATGTTCATGTGATGAAAGCAAGAGCATGAAGCTCGCAGGACAAAGACCTCTTTCATCTGGCACTGACATGAAGGTGTTGCGGTGGTGGTTAAATGGTGTTTGAGCTCAAATTCAAACACCATGTTGACTTCTAGGTTTTAACAAAGCACTGTTTTATAGAGTTTTCCAGGGGAAATCCCTTCTGGTTTAGGCCACACCCCCACTTCAGATGCAGATAAAGCTCCTGGCGTTGCTTTACATCACTAAGATCCTTCTCTAACCGGAGTTATAAAATGTCCTTGTTCTTCAGAATGATGAGTGTATGGTTTAGGACGTCTCTGAACATTTTGACGCGTTCATGGCACGCACCCAGCAGGACATTTCACACTGTCAGAGCTGGGGAAATTTAGTTTAACAAACTGCCAAACTTGTCCCTCCAGGTTTATAAGGCATGCTCTGAAGCAGGCTGGGCCTGTGCATGTACACAACTTAAACGGCTTTGTCACAGTGAGTTCTCGGTATTCAGCAAAACATATGAGTTTGCGTAAGAAAGTTTGCCCTGTGATCTCGTCTCAGAGTCCTGGTGTTCCTGCTCTTCTAGGAATCGTTATACCAAGAGCCTGATGTTTGTTCACAAGAAAAGTAAAGTACATTTCTTTCCATGTCTCGTTATCTGCTGTAAATTTATTGCCAAGCAGCCGGAACTTACGCAGTAAATCCTCCTAACTGTACAGTGAGTGTTAGGACTCACTGAATTAATGATGGAAAGTTCTTTTCTGATCTGGAACAGGGACAGTTAGAGCTATTGAGATGTGGAACTGTTCTTTCAAACACGCATAAAAATTAACCCAAAGTTCAGTGGAGAAGGGGCCACAAAAATTTTTATTTTTTTTTTAAATCAGCAGACTGAATCACTTCACTAGAAGTCTCAATTGAGTTGTTTATAGGTGTTTTGTTGTTAAAATGTATGTTAACTGTATGGTATGTAAATTACTGTAAAAGAAGTATTTTTAGTTTTAATTACAAGGTTGTGTGTATCAAATAGCTAATGTTGTGCGGTGTTTATGACTAACGCTCGTCACTCTGAGTATGAAAACTTGGAATTGCAAATTTCTACTAGGAAAATTGGAAAGATTTGTTCAACCCTGAGATCAGTCGCACCGTCAACAGTAAACAAAACATCACTTCACTCCTTTTAAGAGTTTATATTATTTGCTCGAGATAAATCAACATTAGTTGGTTAAAGGTGCAGTGGTCATTTTATTGTATTACTTTCCCTGTTAAATTGTTTAGAAACCTGACTTCTGATCCAGATTGTATATTTGTGTTTAAATCTTGTTCTTGTATAATGTTTAATTTAGCGGGGCAGGTTGAAGGAGTAAAAAAAATATATCATTCAAATATCAAATTCACCTACTTAAAGCTTTGCAACCTAATCCAACCTAATGCAAAAAAAAAGAAAATACTAATCTTACCTAATGCACTTTTAAATCTAGTCAGTTAAGTTCATAGAGAATGAGTGAGAGCGAGTACGAGTCCAGTCTTATCTACACTAAGGCAGGTGTGTCTACAGGTATGTTTTTATTCCATTCACTCAGGAATCATATTTAAGAGTCAGGTAAAAGTCAAGATTAGCTGATTAAACCGTTGGAATCAGGCGTGGCAGCTTCTTAAACCTTTTTTGCAGATAAAGCAGTCTAGTATGCTTTGAATTATAGGCTGCAGGTTAATTATACGTTTTAAGTTTTGTCATTGTAATAAGAGGTTCCAGATGTTCTCATGAATTCTCATGGAAACGTAACTAATGCTAATTTCTGATTAGTTATTAGTCGTGATGTTAGTTGTAATGTGCTGCTCTTGTCCTAGTCCCAGTAAACATACACATTTAGTCATTTCAAGAGTAAACAACATCAGACTTGTGGCTTTTTTTCTTTTTGTTGCCGCTCCGTGCTTTCTTATTTACAATCAGGCCCGTGGTTCTCTCGTCCCGCTGATGTGGCCAGGTGATTTGTTTTAGCCACAGACTTATCGTTAGCTGTCGAGACGTGCTCTGCATAAAAGCCTCTCCATATGCACAAGCCTTGAATTGGATGCTGTTTAAAGACGCCCTGCTCTGTCAGAGGAAAACAAGTGATCGCATTTTAGTCTTCTTCAGCCCTCATGCACACGATCATGTGACACGTGTAGATGCTTTTTGTGCTGCGGCGGTGGATGTTTATAGCAAAGGGTTTCACCTGGGTATGCATGTGAAAAGTTTTAACCTTTAGTCTTCTTCCCCATTATTATTATTATTATTATTATTATTATTATTGCAGTCACCTCAATGGATGTTCTGCTCTTCATCTCTTATTTCTCTCACCTGCTTTCATCTTTTTCCATTCGGGTTTGATGGTCGGTCAGTCGGATTACATCGTGCGTGTTTCAGAGGTTGTACACTTAACCTGCATATGAGATTAAACATATTGCATTTCATGTAGGTCATGACTAATGAAATAATGTATGTCACTAGGCAAGCAAGCAAGGCTGACAGGACAGTAACAGGTAAAACATTTTTCACTTCTGTACAAAGAGCGGATGTGAGTCGATCATGTGTTTTATGCTAAGGAAAATATGATTGGGATTTTTGAGTGCTTGCTCCCTTTTCTGTTACTTTAAGAGGGTGTTTCTTAAAAGTAAAGAAACCTTCAGTGTCTCAGGGAAGATTTGTTTTTCTTACTGTTTGATTGTACAGTCTAGATTAGTTTTTTGGGTGTGTGCTCAATTAAGTTCTTAAAGTGTACAGAGTGAACTCTTTTTAATTAAAATGTTTGTGCTGTGTGTGTGTGTGTGTGTGTGTGTGTGTGTGTGTGTGTGTGTGTCAGTCACGTGTCTAGATTTAGACTACACACAAGTTACTCTGTACAAAGGTTACTTCCTGATTGCACAGTAATCTTCTTCATGACAGCATGGAGCGTGTCTTGTTTTTGAGGAACGGTGTAATGGAAAGGGAAAGGAGTGAATGTAGATGCTCCACAGAATGAAGAGCGGAGCAGTGGGACGAGAGCGGATCTGTGCTTTGAAATACGTTAGTCCTTAAGGTGGCTCTACGGTGGTGTGACAGGAGGGTAACATGACCACTTCGGAGAGAAAGAGTGCACTGTCTGCGTGCCGAATTAAAGTGGTGTTAGGACACAAATATGGAGGTGTATCTGATAAAATATAACTGTGTAAAACACTAATGGTACATGCTTTAATAAGAGAGTCTGTGAGCGAGAGAGAGGGATTATTATAAGGAGGGACTTGCTTAGTGTCTAGTGTTATTAGTGTCTCTAGAGTGACTGAGAGACTGGGGGAGAGAGAGAGAGACTGGGGGAGAGGGAGGGAGGGAGAGAGAGAGACAGACTGGGGGAGAGACAGACTGGGGGAGAGGGAGGGAGAGAGAGAGAGACAGACTGGGGGAGAGGGAGGGAG
>JAQMYJ010000004.1:4805036-4830989 GCA_030014305.1 Clarias laeviceps | reverse complement strand
GGGGGAGAGGGAGGGAGGGAGGGAGAGAGAGAGACTGGGGGAGGGAGAGGGAGGGAGGGAGGGAGAGAGAGACAGACTGGGGGAGAGGGAGAGAGAGAGACAGACTGGGGGAGAGGGAGGGAGAGAGAGACTGGGGGAGAGAGCAAGATATGGACGCAGAAACAGTGTGAGAGACAGAGATAATTAAAGCTAACATTGATGAGTTAAATTAACGAGAGAGTGCTTTAACCACATCGAGTTCATAGTGGAGAAACTGTATAACCTTTGATACAGTGGCACCAGGCAGCAGACAATACGCTGTTATCTTTCACCCTCAATAAAAACACAGTAGTATAAATGATGTTGAAATCTGGATGCTGCTCGAGACCGATACGGCTCGTACTCGGTCATATCTGGCCTCGGGTTTCTGCCCCCTGTCAGAGGCCTTGTTAAACCTGTAGTGAGTTTTTATGTTCTGATTTGTACACACCTTTACAGTCTGCTGCGTACAGTGTGGAACACCTCCGGGGATCTGTGGGGAATGCGCACAGCATGACAAGTAGCCCAACAACCGTGCTTTATTACGTAGTTATTAGCACACAACCGAATTAAGAGGTGCGTAAATCTCTGCGGCGCTGCAGTTCATTTCATTTACGTCGAACGATCGCGAGCAAACCGCTGATGGTTCTCGACATGCTCGCTGATTTACCATCGACTTTCAGACCTTCTTTCCCGTGAGGGACAGCAGTAAAGGATTATCGAGTGGGTGAACACTGGTATGGATCAGTGTCCTTAGACAATATCGTAGGAGATGTTGAATTGAATGTTAAGAAATAAAAGGTCTTAGAATATTATTATCATTATTAATAGTAGTTGTATTGATACTATTTACTGTGCTGTTTTAATCCCCAATGGTTTTGTTTAAATCATGTTGTGTGATTGTCTGGTGCTGATGTACAGTAGATGTCAAGGTCACTGTCTTTGGTCCTGAGAAAGTGTTTTTGTTCCTGAAAGACTGAGTATGGTACTAACTGATAATCACACACACAGGTACACTTTACTGCGGTTTATACAGGGCAGCGGTTGCTCTCCTGATCAATGAGGTCAGGTCATGAGTCCAAATCCCAGCACTGCCACGGCCCAGCCCTTGAGCAAGACCTTTAACTCCCAACTGCTCAGCTGTATAAATGAGATAAATGTCAGGTGATTCTGGATAAAGGTGTCTGCCAACTGCCATCAGTGCAGTCTTTAACAAGCAGCAGTGCATTAGATCCTCACTCTCATGCTGCCTTGTAGTTATGTAAACTCCTTAGATGTCCCATAACATATACCTAAGTATCTTTTCAAAATAAAGACAAAATGAGGCGGTAGACGTCATCCTTCTGAAAAGCCTTGATCTGTACAGGACATGAGTTGTGTATGAGAAATATTGAAATTGTAACTGTTACCACCGTTACAGTATTTGTATTCTTCTCTGAAGTAAGTTGAATCATTTCATTTTTCACCTCGAGTTACGTTTGTGCCAGAATTTCATTCCCAAATATGGCATCAACAACAGTTAATTAAATCTTTATCTATTACAAAAATCTCAATGCGACAGTGCTGCTTAAGTCTTTATTCTGATCTGTCTGAGGTGTTTATTCTGACAAGTAGCACTTGCTTTCTTATTCACAGTTAGTGTTTTATAGGCTCCTACAAGGGACGTTCAAGTCAAACCAGGACTTTTGATTGTGCAGAATAAGAGAATGCAGTTCTGAGAGTAAAAAAAAAAAAAACTTTATTTCTCTATAGGATCCCCTGCTACACTAATGCACTCATCCCAGTGTTTCACTAGTGCTTGGACACCATCAAGGTAGACAGTTTTCCACTTCCGCAAGTTGATGACAAGTTATGTCAATTTTCAAGGATCAGTGGGCTGGTTCCACTCACTGAATGTTCTCATGAACTACTTCAGTGGGCTGGTCATTCACAGCCTTCTTTTAAATGTTTGCACCATTCATATTCTTTGCTGCAGTGAAGACTCTCATCATACTATGATTGAATGTCTTCTGTAAATATAATTCGAAATCAAACGTCCTGGTTTGACATGAACGTCCTTTGTCTTTTTGTATCAACAAATAAATTAGTTTTGTTTTTATGCCCAGCAGGCTCAAATATTTGTCGAGGCAGTAGTGCTCCTTTCAGTTTTCTGTCATGCCGCTATAAACATGTGAACATTTATACATTTCGGTTTTGTTAAATATAACGTTAAATAACCTTAGGGTTAAACTGGTTGTTAGAGTACAGGTTGTTCCTGGACACAGGCGTATACTGAGCGTCCTTACACTCCCAGCTTCTCAGCAAGGTGGCATTCCTTTCTGAGGGCCAGGAACAAAATGGCATCAGATGTCCAGGAACAGCAAAGGACAGGGCTATATCTGACCTCTGCCTTTCCACGAATGCACTTGGAGGAGTCCCTGTGGTCGTTTCCCTGTATGCATGCGCGTGCTGAAGTATGAGCTCACTCAGCAAAGGGACCCTGTTTACACTTCAGTACCACGGGTGAAGAGTTCCCCAGACCCCTCAGGGACACTTTGATTGAATTGCTCAGACATCAAGGTTCCAGCATAAATGCTTTTAGTAAATTATTTAACGTTTGAGTCTTTACTTTAAGGCAGTTAAGTACACATAAACATTTTAAGCTTTTAAAAAAAATCAGTCTGGTATGATCATGAGTATCGCTTTTGCATAAAAATCACTTTCTTTTGTTTAGTTTTAATCTGGTTTTGTTTTTTAAATAGAAGAACCTGTTAACCTTTTAAAGAGGCTTTACTTGCACATGTAGTGTACATAGTGAGAATACTTCAGCAGTTATCACATAGCCAATGCAGCAGTTGGCTTGGAATGGAGATGCTTTACGATGTGACTTTAAAAATATCACTGCTTACAGTGAGGTGAGATCCTGTTTATCGCTCCTAGAGTACGCTGTGTAAGAATGCATCATCCTATTTTTTTTTTTTTTTTTTTTTAATTATTATTATTAGTTTCATTCAGATTTTAGTTGCTTAGTGAGTGATGCATCCTAACCTTCAGTTTAAGTAGCTTATAGATGAAACAGATGATCAGTAATGAGTCTGATTTTAATCCGCCCTCCAGACCCGTTTATAATATGACCTTCCAGCAGCGTGATCTGTTTCTGCTTTTTAAAGCTACCGAAGTTCTCATTTTAAAAAGTTACAACATGGTAGATTAAACATTTACCCCATAAAGCATGTCCAGGCCATGGGTCAGTTCCCAAGTGCAGATCATTCCTGTTAATAGTGCAGGCTCTCCACGCATGAAAGTGATCATATCATATTTATGCTTTTGTGGAGGTTGAGCCATCTGGTGTTTAAACAATACAAGTACATTAGATCGCTACGCGTAGTAGAATTTCAAGTCCGATGAATAATTCATTCTAGATGAATAACGTTCTAGATGAATAATTTCTCACGTGATATGATCATTAGTGTCGCAGCGTATTTCAGGATGACATCACACAGCATCACATGATAGCGAGTGTTTATCTCGAATAGGAGAATGAGCACTTGAGCCATGGAGCTGGCACAGGAATCGGTGTCTGAGCATTCCTGTGAAAATTATTTTTTTTTTTGTAAATTTTTTTTGCTGCGTTCTTTAATTTTCACTCTCCAGTAACAAATGTCGCACCATATGGGTTCCTTTGTCTATTCAGCAAACACAAAGAGCAAATGAACAAAGCTAACAACGCTTTAAGATGCTGGTCGTGCAGTTTGGCCGCTCTGGAAGCTTCTCTGCCGACCAGGTGGCCCGATTATTATAAGCTGAGTCATGCTTTCGAAGCCAGAAAACACTCAAATTGTCCACTTCGATTTTTGTTTATGTGCACATCTATTGATTTGCTACTTCATGCCGAACAAAACCTAATTTAGCGTCATTTCAGCTGCACTGTGAAACCGGGTCAGTGGAGTGGGACAGCACGCTGCATGTCAGGGCGAAATGATTCCTGTTTTAAAGGCCACGTGATTTACAGAGGTTCAGTAATGGACTTTACATGTCACTATGGATCAGGAAGAATGGAACGTAGAAACATAAGACATGTTAGATTCTGAGCATCCCACAAACACTAGTACAGAGTTAACGAGACACTGTGGACGACATGATACCTGTAGCCACGGTTTTTCCATACACATTTCCATAGATAACGAGTAGTTGGTTTGCTGCCACCGTGAGCGTTGTACCATCAGTCAAGCCCGCGTTTGTAGCAGACACTCATTAAGTCTAAATGTAAGCCGTGAGTGCACTTGAATCTAAAGCAGGGCCGTGATTCAGCCCTCTCAGTTCAGTCTGCTCACAGAGGGGGATATTTATCATGTCAAATAAATCAATTCACAGAGCCGAAGTATCTCTGATCGTTTTAGACTTCAGGCTGCTGTATTTATATTTACATTGTCATGAAGAACTGATACCTTGATCTATGATGAGGTTGTACTTTTATTATTGCATCACCTGAATTATTTTTTTGTGTTTGTCTGCAATCTGATCGCGCATTTCAGAGTCGCTGCTTTTTTTTTTTTCTTTTTTTTTTTCCCCTTTCTGTGATATTCTGCGAGCATTTAGACTGAAGGTCTAACTTGTATAAGGTTGTGAATTGAAAGAGGGCAACTTCATGCAAAGGTCAGCTTTAACATGAGGAGGAAGTAGATGTATCTGATAGGGTTCCTGATGATGATGCTTCAAATAGTTCACATGTAAATTAAACAGTGTTAAACAAGTCCTGTGTTGAGTTTCACAACAAACAAAGAGGTAAACAGATTATGAAAACTACAAAGAAGAAAAGAGGAAAAGAAATGGAGAGGAAAGTACCAGAGAAAATGTCAGAAATTATTTCCTATTTTTTCCCCCTCAAAAATAGTTAAATTTTTTTTTTCATAGTAAAATTCATTATTTAAGCATGTTATTTAGTTTGTAGAGGACTAAGACAGGCTCCAAACATCTACACCACCAGGTTATCATTCACTCCAAAAATAACAAACCTTTTTAGATCTACGCTTTTTGAGTTCAGTCACGTCTCATTAATGGTAACCCTTAAACCCATGATTTCATGGTACACCATGGTACCCCCTCCTAAATTGGCCCACGTTCCTGTCTCATATGTCGGACCACATCGCCCTCAGCGGTCAGTCTGCAATATCTAGGATGCACCACAGGACAGTTACGTCCTGCGTACAATCTCACATGCTTAATAGGCTGCAGCTGTAAATACACAAAATGATGTCACAAAAACATTTGGTTAAAAAGCAAAACTAGAATGAGCAACAGTTAATAATTATACGTTATAAATACATTTTACTGCAATCTTGGGGGAAAAAAATCACAAAACATGAGCAAAGCACAGTAATGGTGTTTTATTTGTATTTCATAAGGTTCTCAGCCTTGGTGCGTGTGCGCGTGCACGTGTCCAGTCCTGAGTTGTGTTCACAGCTGCACTGTTGTGTTATTTAAACTCGCTGTTTTTTTTGTCTCCACACGGTAAACATGCTCAGGGGATAACTTACGGACAGTGGTCACGATCGAGTCAGGTTTGTTTTGCGAACAGTAATGGAGCACTTACGGGCCTCTGTGTGTAACAACAACATTCATATCCTTATATCTGATTAGAGAGTAAACGAGTCAGTGTTAGGTGACGGAGCAAAGATGAAATTGTCACATATAGATACGCATGTGGATTCCTGTGCAGCTATTATACGATCAAGGATGAATGTGTTTAGGGACACCATTGCCTTTTAGTATATTTTTTTTGTTTTGGTATTGGTGAGCTTAACTAACATTTTAAATAATTTGATTTAATATATTTCTTCCTTATGCAATTATTTATTTATATCTATATTATCTATGTTGTATATATTCTCCAATATAATGATCGTATTGCATTATAATGTTGATATTGTGCAATCCTAAGTAAGAAAAAAGTAAACACAAATTTATACTTGATTTTAAAAATGTAAACAGATTTAATTTTTTTCATTCTTTTCAGTCTTTTTTTTTTTTTTTTTTTTAAGAACAAAAGTTATTAGACAGTGAGACAATAAAAAAACAGCACTATTGGATTTCTGGTATATCGTGTAGAAATGCTAATACAATTTGTAATGTTTTTTGTCATGGGGTTAGCATAGAATGCCTAAATAGTCATTATTATTATAAATAATACAACAATAATAATTGATCTATTGTCATGTATATAGAGTCCAAAACTACACAGAAAACAGTAATCATACTGCTCAACTTTCATGAGGAGTGTAGTCTTGAATGATCTTCACCACACACACACACACACACACACACACACACACACACACACACACACACACACACACTCCTGGGTGATCTATATAAATAGCTCTGATTTTCTTTTTTTTTTCCCTCCATGATCGTAGTCTTTCATTATCTGGTTCCCCTTGAAACCCTCACAGTGGCCTCCTTGTTATTGGTCTGCTTGACACGGTCAAAAAGACGTCCATCTGGTGCCCCTCTAAGGCATACAGAGTCTCTAAAAGCTACAGCTGCTTGCACACACACACACAAACCCATAATGGGACCACAACACAGATGAAGAGAAACAGTGCATGCTTCAGAGCTGCTCTTCACCCCCAGTGTTACCATCGTCCTCCTATAATTTCATGTGGTTTCGAAAATGACCGCACACAGATTTTCGGGCAGTGGAGCAGACTGTAGAAAGACCTACAAACATACACAGACACACACACAGACACACACACACATGGTGGTGTATTTTGCTGGCAGGCATGGGAAATGGGTTAGTCATGCATTATAGATCTGGTCTGTCTTTTTAAGGAGTCTGGCCAGATCTGTTTACTGACAAGCAACCAGAGAGGAGAACCATAATCCGGGTAACCTTGACAATATACCTAGTGTCTGTTTGCACCGTGCATGTACTGTATAGTTATTAAGGCCCGTGTTAGGCATGGGATACACATTGCTGCTTCATCAGTCTGTTAAACCCACAGCTTTCTGTAATTTAGACTTCCGTAAAAATAGACATTTTTTTTTTTTTTTACGTTGGCGTTGCTCATGGTTTCGTTTGGACATATTCAGGGCTGTGACAGAGAGCCTCATGGAGCACATCTGGTATTTGTAATTCAAGATTCTGCAGTTCATCAAGAGATGTGTAACGTGTAAGGGACCAGAGTTTTCTTACGTGTAAGGGACCAGAGTTTTCTTACAGAAAAGTGACCAGGGTGCTCAATCAGACATGACGCGGACACATTCAGGTGCTGTCAGATTAACAGAAATGAATGCATGTCTGAAGCGAGGTCTACAGTCTGTTCAATGGCTTTCAGTGATGTCAGAGTGGGAGATTTTCATAAGTTTATATTAGTACCCTTGATGTAATTTCTACTGTAACAGTTTGTACAATATTGCACATTTAGCCTCTTTTTGAAACTTTATTTCTGGACATTCTGCAGCATTACCTGTAAATGGACGTAAAAAGTAAAAAAACAAAAAAAGACCTGTCATTTTTATATAAACAGAAATCTGTTTAAAATGTAAGAGATAGAAATGAAACACTTAAAGACATGCTGTTCTTGGAAAACAAGGAAAAAGAAATCACATTACTTAGGAAAAGCTCTTATTGTCATGTAAGTGAAAACTGTTCTGAGAAGTGGATTATTATTATTATTTTTTTTTATTGAACCATTTCCACGTTCCTGATTTCTTCCCCAGAGTTAGTGTTTAGTCGATGCTACAGTCAGAAGAGATGCTTAAGGAAAAGCCAGCCAAGGGTTGAGGTTTATAGACGATCCTTAAGCAGACTCGCTTAATTAGTTCATTCACATAAATCTCAGTATGGAGGGAAAACCTACTGGGAGTGTCTGTACTGTTGTGTCTTTGAACTCCAGACCGCAGATGGTTATGGCATCGTGACACACTCCAGTCAGGGGCCCAGTTTAACTCGATCATCAGCAACTAGCTGTAGTTTTAGGAGATTTATGCTCATATTCATGCTCATGTTTTTCTGTTTTGTTTTTTATTATTGTTTTAATTTGCTTAACAAACTCAATTTGTTTAACCTCAATTTGTTAACTTTTCTATAGTAACAACTCATTCATACAGACTTGACAGGTGGTGAACGTATGACACTTGGTTATTAAAAAATAAAAAACATTATTGTATGTTTTTTTTGATAAAAAGTTTTAGGTTAAAGAGTCCAAAACTGTTACTCCTTTTTTTTTTTCTTTCTTTTTTTTTTCAAGACATTAAGAGGTGCACATTGGGTCGTTGTTTTTGCCCTATAACTCAAGTGTGCTTGGATTTCTGTCACTTAGCAAAGTGTCAGACGGACACAGCAAACCGTCCTCACAACATCACAGTCCTCCACCATGCTACTGATGGGAGTGCTGGGGCGCTGTCTCTGAACATAATTTCACAAAGTTCCACTTCCCATTCATGAAATAGTTGTTTACAAATTGGTATTTTTTTACATTAGTTTAATAAAAGACAAAGTGTAAATAAAAATAAAATAAATTAGAAAGGCAGGCTAACTGCTCTAACAAATCGTCCACTCACAAGTTTGTGATGCCGGTCGCATGCAACACTATTCATAGACGACTCTTTGCCTCGCTCCAAGAGGATCTATTCATGGACCCAAGCGCTCAAGCATTAAGCATTAAGTGGAACGTCGAAACACTTTGTTGTTTGTAGGCGTGTGTTTGTTTGTCACGGATATAATTAGATGACGTGAAATTATCCGGGGCTGTGGCGCAGCGTTCCCGTAAGGACTCCGTGCGTTTACACTTTCAGGAGAGCGGTTAGAGCAGAGCACCGTTAATGCCTTGTCATTTCTCTAGTCCTGTGTGTGGACTCTGAGATTGCTCAGACGGAGTGTGTGTGTGTGTGTGTGTGTGTGTGTGTGTGTGTGTCTGGGGCAGGACTGGAATACTGAGTGCTTTCAGCACAGGACACCTTCAAGGTCAGTAGAGCTGCGAGGTACGGAGACTGAAACACACACCGCTACACACTGAGGAAAACAGTGACACACTGGTGAAATAGTGAAGTGTGTGTGTGTTTGGATTTGACCCGACGTAAAAGGAATTGTTGCAAAAGTTGTTTATTAAATCGCTGTATGTTGTGGTATAGCGTGTGTGACTTAACGGAAGTGTGTATCAGTAAAGAATAAGGTCTGTGCTTGTCCACGTCAACACTGATTAGTGAGAGGCTGTACAGCCCTGAGGCCAAACCTGATCTGATTAAGAGCTCCTCATTAACCCGTCCTACTCAACACCTACTTTCACACTCCTCTCTCTTCCTCTCTTTGTCTTTTCTACTTGTCTCACTGTCTATTTCTTTGTCCGCTATTCTGTCTGTCCCTCTCCCTCTTTTGCTTCCTCTGCTTCTCTTTCTTTTTGTCTGTCTCTTTTTGCTTCTCTCTCTGTTCCTTTCTGTCTCAGTCTGTCATTGTCTTTGTGTTTGAGTCACTCTCTCTCCCAGTTCAGTACTGTCTCTCTGCACACCTGATGTTTCTCTATGTCTCTTTATTTTGTCTGTGCTTTCATTTGCGCTTTCTTTTTTTGTCTCTTTCTCTTTTTTGCTAACTCTCTCTCTTTCCATCTTGTTCTCTTTCTGGTTCTCTCTCTCCTCTCTTTCTATGCAGTTCTGTCTCTCCTCTGTCTTTTCTCTCAATTCAGCTATTCATGACTCAAAGGTGCTTTATCGGCCTAACAAGTATAGACATTAGTGTTGTCAAAGCTCAGAAATAAGTCAGAAGAAAATAATAGGAATAGATCAAATTAAGTAATTAAAAAAGTAGTTAAAAAGAGAAAAATGTAAAATAGATTAATAATGTGTATATATAAAATAAAAAGTGTACACATATAGTTCTGCAGTCAGAGATGAAGTGAGTGCTCTCTATTATGTGAGTACTGTGTCATTGCTCGCTCGCTCTCTTTCTCTCTCTTTCTCTCTTTTTTTTTCTCTTCTCTCTTCCTTTGTATCTTTGAGTTTTTTTTTTCTTTCCCTAGCAGATCGGTTTTGGTTCACTCTCCACTATCTGTGTACTGCTTCCTTTGGCCCAGATCTGCAGTAAGGCAGCCTACTTTCTATTAATTCACAAAAGATAAAAAGCGCGAGCGAGAGAAAGGAGCTGCTCTTTTACACGTTGTGATGTATCGTCCCGTCTGCGCGGCATTGTGTCCGTCCCGCACTCCTAATTGTTATTATAATGACGCGCCGTGTGGAGGAGAGATAAATAACTGCGAGGTAGCAGTGCGAGTGCTTTAAGACTACATGATTTCTGGACAAAAGGTTGATCTATGATATTAATTAGTGTCGAGTTTATGTTTATTCATGCCTAGTCTTTAGTATTTGAATGCCATCACATATTAAATCTATTAAATGTATCACTTTTTATTAGATATTTTTATGGCTATGTGTTGCATTTTTAACTCGAATAAAATCATTTAAAAAATCGTCAGTGCAAAACACTGTTCAAAAGGAGACTCATATTAGGATTGATTTTTTATTTTTTTTATTTTTTCTTCTTCCCCTTTTTGTATGTGAATATATCACGTGTATTATAGTGTAACGAAACGTGATCACTGCCTCCCTGACTAAGCCGAGGGGTATGTTTGCTGCTTTTAAGATTACTCACCGAAAATCTGACATCATAACCAAACTATGATTTTCCTGTTTGGAGCGACGAGATGAGATTGTTTTGTAAATGTAAACACACCCTGTGTGGTGAGGATTGTGTGTCCTGACTCTGCTCTGATGGCATTTATTTATTTATTTTCTTGTTTTCAGATCACAGACATTAGAAGAACGAAACACCATGAAGAAGACGACAGGACGGAGGAAGAGGAGGAGGAGGAGGAGACGACGACTACAAGCTCAGATGAAGGCTTTATGGGGATGACGCCACTGCTGCAGGCACACCACGCTATGGAGAAAGTGGAGGAGTTTGTCCATAAGGTCAGAGACACACACACACAACACACACACAAACATATACATACACACACACAAACATATACATACACACACTGGGGTAAATCCGTTATCTAGCCCAATGAGAAACCCAAGACATGAAATAGTTGCTCATTTAGTGACTTTACTAACGTCTGGCGAGGCTTTTCATTCCTATATGGTGGATCTGCACAATTCTGTAGATAAAGTGCTTAATACAACATACATCCAGATTATGATGGAGTTTTCACAGCCTTGGAGAAAGGAAAAAAAAAAAAAAAAAACACTCGTTCTGTTTGTCCAGGCTGCAAGAGCTCATAAACACCTCAACAAACAAACATGTCTCTGGGAGGAAAGAAAAAAAAAATCTTCCACTACCACCAAATGTGTATGCACAGTGGTAGGAAAGTCACATGACCACACTCATCGGTACAGATGCTCCCTGAGAACACTCAGTCTCCGCCAAACAGCTGCATCTGCATTCATGCGCTCCTCCGTCTCGCTCTCTCTCTCTCTCTCTCTCTGAGGAACTGAGACTATCAGCGTGGAGCGCCTGCCAGTACTCATTACCCGTCTACTGTCTTAAGGAGACTCGCTTTTCTATCAATAGACGTGTGAGTGCAGCAGGGGAATGACTAACGTCTTCTACTCTGTGTTGGTTTAAAGCCCTTCAGTTCACGTCGTGTTGACTTCCAGCCCTCCCTTTGCCCTCTTTTTTGCCTCCTCACTTCCCCTCCCATAGAGGAAGAGCGGCTGCCGGGTTAAAAAGTGACTCTTTGAGGAAGAGCCTCCGTGCTCGGTCTGATCTCGGCTCCTTCTGCGTGCCGTCATGTTCTCAACGCGCTCGAGCTTCCCAGTGAAGTTGCTCACCGCAGGCCTTCAATTAGTGCATTAATCACTCTGGGTGAAGCCTCGCGCTCTCTGTTCTCACTGATCAGTAAAGAACGAGTCTTGTCTCAGCACGGAATCAACTGGACTGGAGATCTGTGGGATAGTCAACTCGCACACACAACCACACACAGAGACGCACTTCTGTCCACACACACAGACAGACAGACACTTCTGTGCACACGCACGCTACTTTCCTTCTTTGTTTTTGTTCCAGTATTTCTTCCTCTTATACTATTCTTCCTTCTTTGTTTTTATTCACCTTCCTCCTTTTTTTTATTTTTTTTATACTTCTCATACTTTTCTTTGTTTATCTATTTTGTTCTGTACATTCTTTCTTAGTTCTACACTTGTTCCAGTATTTCTTTCTTCCTGTCTTTCTGCCTCTGTTCCTTCTTGATGGCCAGTGTTTATTTCTTGTTGTTTATGTTTTGTTGTGCTTATCTGTCTGTCTGGTGAAGGTGTGGGAGGGCCGGTGGCGCGTCATCCCCCATGACGTGCTGCCCGATTGGCTGAAGGATAACGACTATCTCGTGCACGGACACAGGCCACCCATGCCGTCCTTCAGAGCGTGTTTCAAGAGCATCTTCAGAATCCACACAGAGACAGGCAACATCTGGACGCACCTTCTCTGTGAGGAAACGAGTACACACACACACACACACACACACACACACACACACACACACACACACACGCTCTCTGATGTTGCGTTGCACATCAACAACCTGCTCTAATCATCAAGAATCAGCTGAACAGAGTCTGTGTGTTTTTTGGGACAGAGCCATGGTGTCTGAGGATTGTTAGCGTTACGTGCACAGACTGTTAAACTATACTGCAAGTTTATATGTCTGGGAATAAGTGATTTTGTCACGATGTAAAAACCAGATGCTCAAGTTCGGTTTTTGTGCACTTACTATCTCAAATATTATCCAGTTCTTACCAGCCTCTTTCAACTTCTACGAACATAAGCTGTTAGATTAAAGCAACTGAGAAATCAGTGGGCTCCGATACAGTTCTGCCATCTAGTGGACAAAATAAATCCAAACTTAATTTGAGTAACTGTGAAGCAGGATTCTACTGAGCACTGGGGAACATAGCAGGAGAGACATAACAGGAGAATCAGAATGGAGAGATGGGTGAGAGTCAGTGAAACAATAGGACTGTTCTGTTTTTATTTATTTTCTTTTGTAAAGTAAATTACAAAATAAATAAAACTCGCAAACGTGAGCAAACCTCTGTGTGAGGTTAATAAATCCCACCTCCTGCATCATCATTGATAATTCGAAATAGTTTTATCTATGATCAGTTAGAAACTTGGAGCACGAAGGTTGGACTTAAGTTGTTTTTATTGTTTTGCCCAATATCTATTCATTATTATATCTCATCTTCAGTCTAAACCACATATATGTATAATTAAGTGATAATCATGATGAATATTGAAAAAAAAGTTTTGCATTATGATTGGTTAGAAATCTAAAGGATGAAGATGAGACTTAAATTGTGTTTTTAAGCGACTGTTTAAAAGACCCAGAAATGTGTGCCATTCAGTTTTGTGTAATCTCGCAAAAAAAGTGGTAACTTTTCTTTATACTGCATAATTTTATTTTTTTGTTAAGGAGCTTTTTACATTCATGTTGCTTTATTGCTGATATTCAGGTAAATTTAGATAAAAAATTAAATTTTTAAATTAAAAAAAACAATAGACTTTTAACATGCTTGTGTTAATGTACATTCGTTTAATGTTTTCTTCCCTTTCTATGTGTGTCTCTGTGTGTGTGTGTGTGTGTGTGGGCAGGTTGCCTGTTCTTCCTGTGTCTGGGGATCGTGTACATGTTCAGACCCAACATGTCGTTCGTGGCACCGTTTCAGGAGAAGATCGTGATTGGCGCATTTTTCTTAGGAGCCATCCTCTGCCTGTCGTTCTCCTGGCTCTTCCACACAGTGTACTGCCACTCGGAGGGCGTCTCTCGGATGTTCTCAAAGTCAGTGAATTTGTGGGACAAGCATCAACACACGCACGCACACACACAAAGCCAGCACTACTGAGGCTACAACACAGAAGCAGCTGTAATCAATTTGACCACGTTGAGTGTGCTGTTCCAGTTCCCCGAACTCGCTCGTATCGATTGTATGCGGTGCTGCTCGGTGAAACCGTACTGTTATTGATCCCACAGCCGTACATTAAATGGGTGAAGTGAACTAAGTGAAGTCTTGATGAGGGAGTGAAAAGTCTTGCAGCAGAGTTGTAAAGAAATGTGGAGTTAACAGAAACAAACCAAAGACCTGCCTTAATGTCACTACACCAATAATATATATATATATTTAAAAAATTACTTTTCCTTTCAGCACATGTTTACTGGAAGGAATGTTGTAAGGAAACACTGCCACCTAGTGTACGTGTCTATATTACATGCAAGATTGTTGTGCAGACCTGCCCGTTTTTACGCATGTTGTATAAAAACTTAAGATAGTGATGTTATAAAGCTTGACTTTTCCTTCAGAACTGACAGCCGTATAAGGTTTTTGAACTTTACTGGCCAGATAGAAGCCCCACCCCTTCTTACACCTCAGTAATCTCGGCACTTCCTGCTTGTCTTGCTGTAGGTTGGATTACTCGGGTATCGCGTTCCTGATCATGGGTAGCTTCGTGCCGTGGCTCTACTACTCGTTCTACTGCTCCCCTCAGCCCTGCGTCGTTTACCTGATCGTGGTGTGTGTCCTGGGCCTCGCCGCCATCACCGTCTCCCAGTGCGACTTCTTCGCCACGCCGCAGTACCGAGGAGTAAGAGCAGGTGAGCAGTCACATGACATGATATACAGTCAACCGCAGAACCATCGGCACCTTGTCTTGAGTGTTTGGCTGCGCTTTTTATCTCAACACAGGATGCACTCAACTTAGAAACTTCATTGCATAGTTCAGTCTTTTTGGTGTGTGTGTGTTTAAAATTGGTTCAACATGTCCCATGTGAAAAGTTTTCCCTGGCAATCTTCAAACGACGACTTAAGACCTATTTGTTCCTTCAGTATTAAAAAAAAAAAAAAAGCTCTGGGGAAGAGTGTCGGCTAAATGTAAATACAAGTTTTATTTGCATACGTGTTCAGGTCAAGAAGGAGAAAAATACGGAATAAGGAAGAAAATCAGATATGAAAAGTTTGAAAAGTGCTTCATTCTTTTGCACTCCTCTATACCGGAGCAGTTTTTAAAAATATTTAAAGGAATCGAGACGGTTGCGAAACAGATTGTTTGGAGTATTTAGGGGTGTAAATAATTTAGCAAAATTTTTTTTTTTATCTGTTTTTTACACATTTCAGTGTGATGTTTGTTTCACGTCAAGCCTAACCACAGTGAAGAGTAAAAGATTCATGGACATTAAAAAACTAATTTCTATGTGCTGTGTTGTTAGGAGTGTTCGTGGGCCTGGGGCTGAGCGGAGTCGTCCCCACGTTACACTTCGTGATCTCCGAGGGCTTCCTCAGGGCCACCACGATTGGTCAGATGGGCTGGCTGTTCCTCATGGCCACACTTTACATCACCGGAGCCTGCCTTTACGCCGCACGCATCCCTGAGAGATTCTTCCCCGGCAAATGTGACATTTGGGTGAGTCAAGCGTTTTAAAGACTCTCTCAGAGAAAATGTTTACACAAAATGATAAAAAAAAATAATAATAAATTGACCGAGCGATTGTAATGCTTAGTGATTAGAGTAAAATCTTTTTCCTCATAGAATACTGGTTATTTCAGGCGTTGGTGTTTTTAATCTTATTACGGACAGGGTGTTAAAAGGAAATAAATTGTTTATGGTTTTATACAGAATTACTTAAAATCAGTCTCTTCAACAAAAGGAAAATTTTCACTTGATGTTTGTTTACACTCATATAATCCTGTCCTGTGTCACTGATCCCTGCTTGTTTTTTCTTTGTACCCCTCAGTTCCACTCGCACCAGCTGTTCCACATCTTAGTGGTGGCGGGAGCGTTCGTGCACTTCCACGGCGTGTCCAACCTGCAGGAGCTCCGCTACACGGTGGGAGGCGGCTGTACGGACGGCGCGCTGTGAGACCACGGCCACACCACCAGTGGGAGACTGAGCTCTCCTTTTATTATAACCACCACCACCAGTAATGCCTCCACCTCTCTCAATCTGTCTCGCTCCACTACCGAGGGCTGAACAAGAGCTTTTTTGTTTTCCTCGTTTGTTTTCCCCCCCCCCTGATTCTTTCTCTCTCTCTTTCTCTCTCTCTATCTCGCTCTCTTTCTCTCTCTCCTGCCCTCTTGAATAAAAACAATCCTGATGCGATTCAGTGGAGCTCCAGGGTGGACCGATTCCGATAGACAGATTTACAGAGTTGCTTTTGAGATCTGTAAACCTTTGACTTCATGCTGTTTGCATATTAACTGGGTTTGAGGGGTTAAGAAAAAAAGGATTGTTGTGAAATTTTGCCTTTAAAGGTACAAATGGTTTTAACTGTTATACATGTTGTTATTGTTAATGTAAATAAGATTTCTAAACTGGGGTTATATAGATTTTTACAAATGCTTAATAATATTAATAACAATAATGTAATAGTATTGTTAATTGAACTGCGAGGAAAAGAATGAAAAGATGCAAAATTGGTGCATCGATTTAGGATCTTGGATTCAGCGATTATTAACTGTGCACTTCTGAACCAAAAAACGAGAAAAAGGGTGAAAATGAGAACCATGACTAAAGGACCGGTGAGAAATATGATTTCAGATCGAGCTGAACGAAGCAATATTCGCTGCTTCACATGAAAGAAAGTGCACAGCCAGGTGTTTTCCTCCAGAGTGTGTATCTATGGAGTCAGCAGAAGTCCAGAAGAAGCCATCGAGAGAGTTTTTCTGGCAAAGCCATAAAATCTTAACAGGTGCCAGGTGCAAGAGCTGGCCTTAAGATATCGTTTTCAGGCTCTGTTTTCACACAAGGAATTGCTGCACCTCGGATCACACTTTTTTGATCCGTTTTAATGGGATGCTGAAGAAAGAAGATCCCGGCATGCGGAGATGCGAACGAAGATGCTGAGATGCGCGTTTACACACACGTTTTCTTTTCTTGTTATGATTTGCTGCTTGTTTTCGCTTCATTTTCATTTCTGCAGTATATGTCCAGCCAGGATCGATCCTTTTTTTTTTTTTTTCTTCTTTCTTTCTTTTTGCATATAATAATGCAGGAAAAAGCTTTAATTTTGGTTTAAGCTTTTTTTGCTCGCCTTTTCCAGAGGGCTTATGGATCATGTGTTATAGATCCATGAAGGCATCACACTGTGTTTCATCTATCTAAGAGTATTGCTACAGTATGGGTCGGACTGCTCACGTTAACGTGAAGCAAAACTCGGCTCCATATGTCCTTTTTTTTTTTTTTTTTTTAAACAGGATCAAGGGCCGTAACGGAGGCACAGCCACCGTCCCTTTTTATAAAAAACAAAAAAAAAGAAACCGCTGCCTTACACATCAGGTTGTGTTGAAAAGAGTCGACTCGGGGATCAGCGTCAGTGTCTCAGAACTTGAGTACAGGAGAATCTGTAGACTGCGCACTCATCCATCTGTAAAAGACTGTGACAGTGTTATCAGTGCAAACTGTCGACTGCCGCTCGCCCCGAATTCACCACCAACACAAGGCCTTGATTCACTGCATAATACGTTTAATTCATTTTCTATGATTGATTTCTTTTTTTTTTTTTTGTTAGTATTCTTTTTAATATTAATTTATTCAAGTGTGAGAGATCCATACTATTTCTCGTTGAAGCACACAAAATTCCGAGTATCTGCAGTAGAACCTTTGTATCTGCTGTATTGTTCTAATAAAATGCTTTTGAATTCTGAGTTTAATGTTGTCGTGTTTGCTTATAAAATCAATTGTACTCTTTTCAACCTGAAGTGCAGATCAGTGCATGGACAATAAAAGAAAAATAAAATTGAGCATACACTGCCTGGCCCCAAAAAAAAAAAGTCACACACCTTAAGCTTTGATTTTACACACAGTGTGTGAAAATGATTCCTCATGCTCCCAGAACCACCCTTTCACGATATAACTTGGTCATTCAGTACATTCAGGTCGTCAGCTGACTTCATTTTATTGCCCCATAACGTTGCTGAGTTTAGACCTGAGCGACTGAAGCAACCCTGGATCATAACACTGTCTCCAGAGACTTGTACCCGTCTTTCCCTGACGCACACCCACTCTGAAATAGGCTTCATCTGGACTCATCAGATCACATGACTTTTTTTCCATTGCTTTTAGTCTAATCTTTAGCAAACTGTAGCCTTTTGTTTCTGATGAGTCTCACTAATAAGTGTTTTTTTTTTTTAAAATAAATTTCTTTCACAGTGTTGACGGTTCAGCACTCTCCTTCAAGGTTTTGATAATGTATTGAAGGATTAAAATCTTCTTAATAGTTTTCTTTGCCTTAAATGGTGACTTTTTATGGCCAGGCAGTATAAATGCTGTAAACACAAACGCCTTCCACGGCACCCGTTATGCATAATAAATTTAAAATAATTTAACTATTTAATGTTCACAATTACATCTGCGGGCACAGGCAAAATATGAGGAAAAAAGTTTTCATCTATTTTTGTCCATAATTGTGCTTGAACATGTGCCATTCAAATGTGCCTCCTAATACAATTTATACAAATGTCATTTATTTAGCGTTTCCTCCACCCGGACTCCTAAGCAGTGATTTCAGAGAAGTCTAGTTTCCTGAGTTTTGATTGGCTAGAAAAATAGACTCCCATAAAGGTGCACAATGGGGCAGCTAATCGAATTGTTTCTAAAGCTGAAACTGGAGTGAAACTGATGATTTGTCTGAAAGTTATTATTTTATGATTTCTTTAGCGATGTACAAAAATAGTTCATGACACGATCAAGTGTGTCTAAAACGAACCGTGGTTATTAACCCAATTATACAAATGCTAGTAATCAGTGACGTTTTTACGCAAACCTCATACTTTATTCAGAACAAAATCAAATTTCTGTTACATTTACAAGTGTACATTTCAAATGCACGGATTAAATATCTTTATTTTATTACTACACCTTTATGAACTGATGTAAGCACTGATTTAATGTAAACTGGTCTGAAGATCCTAAACAGACTCGTGTGTGTGTGTGTGTGTGTGTGTGTGTTGAGACCAGAGTGCTGTAGAATTTTATTACACTGTACATTATAGACTTGTGTATGTAGTGGGAAAAATAACAAAACATCCCTAATGAGGACACGGAGCAGATGGGAACCAGGAGTTGGTGTACCAGACGTAGTCAGTCTCACACACTAGCCATGTCAGGCTCATGATCATCACCAGCAGCAGCATTGTTGCCATTGTCCTCCTCCTCCTCGCCCTCATCTTCATCATCCTGTTGACCTTTTTTCTACAACATAAAGAAACCTCTTATTAGAAAATATTTTCCCCTTTATAAAATGACTGCTTTTTTTCTTTTTTACAATAACTGAAAAATTCTATTAAAAATATGTATATATAAAACATTTTGCTCACCAGTTTGAGGAAATCGATTAGCTTGTAAGCGTCCTCTCCAGTCGACAGGTCGAGGAAGTCTCGCGGGATTCTATAGGACAGACACGGACTTGGCTGGACAGTTACTTCACTGGTGGTGTAACGGAAAGCAGGACCATCCTGTTAACACAACACCCCTTCTTAATGCCCTTGTTCTGATATTTTATGGTTTCTATGCAGAGGTGAAAGTAAATCCACTTTGTTACAAGGTTCAGTACTTGAGTAGTCAAGTTTATTAGAAGATACTTTTTACTTTTACCCCTCTACATCCTAAAACTAATTTCTGTAGTTTTACTTCATTACACTTTTGTGTTACATATCCACAGTGCTGTGTATTAATTGAAGTGGGAATTTTGCCACCTGCTGACAATTATGCTTTATTGCCTTTCCCTTGTGATATGCTTAATAACATCACACACAGTGAGAGAGATTTTTTTGTTTACTGTGAAAAGGTTTTCTATGAGTTAATTCAGTCCTTTTGATATTGAAATAATTTAAATAAATTACTGAAGTGTACATGTAAATGTCACACTTCTTTTTTTACTTGTTATACAAATATTTATTTTCCACCATAATTTGCAAATAAATTCATTAAAACAAATAAATTCATGTCTCTCATGGTTGAGGTAAACCTGTGATGAAAATTACAGGCCTCTCTCATCTTTTTAAGTGGGAGAACTTGCACAATTGGTGGCTGACTAAAGACACTTTTTTTGCCCCACTTTATCTGACTCTCTACTTTGGCTTAAAATAAATTAAAAAAAATTCTATGGTGAACAAGTCGGTCTCAGTCGACAGTCTGCATCTAAGCGAACTCTACTACAGCAAGAAAGCAACTCAAATCTGAATCGACTCAACAGCATGAAGTGAATTAAATGTGTCGTGATTTTCTTGGTTGCATCTTTTGTATTTCAAATGCGAGGTGAAAAACTGATCCAAAGCTGACATTCTCTGCGTTCTCTGAGATCTTTGCTTGCTTCATCAACATTTCTTGGCTGAAGTGAAAGTATCCGTTCTGCTCTGATTCAGACTTGAGGTAGAGTGACTACGGACGATATCTTGACATGACTCTTCTACTTTCATCACCACCATCAGTGATTAAAAGAAGATTATTCTCACCACAGGATTCTGAAGTCACACTCTCGATTCTTGCAGCTTTAAGACTGAATAATAGCGTCGGGAATTACTGGTATGTTTTTAGCAAGTTACCTCGGTGCTGATTCAATTAATGTTGCAATTCTGTAAGTATCACGATTTTAGAAATATTCTTATTTAGCTTTGTTCAACAGCTTCGCAACTGAATTGAATATGTTTAATAAAATGTAGTCTGTTCCTTATAATATTAGTCTTCTCACTGAAAAACCAAGTGCAGCATTTAAACAATACAAACGAACCTCAAATACAAGAGTTTAACATTTAACTTCAAATTAAATTAAACAAAAAGCTAAATTTTTACCGAGCAGGACGTTTCTTTGGCGTTTCGGTTTCATCTCTATTATAAATGTAATAAATCATTTTAAAATGGATTTTGGAGTCGATACATGAATCGGCACACAAAAGAATCGCGATTCATAACTGAATCAATTTTCCCATCTCTACTGAATAACACTGCTCTCGATTAAAACTTCCCTGAACTTGGAATACATGCTTGGAAACTCAGGAAGTTCTCCTCAACCTGATGACATTTCATCTCTTTTTAATACGTTAGATTGTATACACTAGTAATTCCTAGTTCTCATTTTCTACCTGTAGGTTATCAGCATCTTTTTCTAACTATTTTGAAATAATTAATACAGAGGTCGTCCTGTGTTCTTGCTGAAACAGTTGTTTTTTTTGCCCATGTGATAGTTTTCCTGTCCAAGTTCAGCTTTTCTTGTAAAGAAGAAAAAAAAAAACTCTTCCTTCGTCATTGCGTTCATCGCTAAAAGTTTTCGTCCCTGGTGAACATTCAGCACGGTACCTGTAACGAGAGGCCGGTTCCTGAGGTTAACTCGTCCCACGTGAAGAGCAGCGAGTCCGTCACCTCGCCGAACGGATTGAAGTCGATCAGCCACACGCGTCCCTGGTACGCACACGACACGAACACTTTAACAACACACACCGCTTATACGATAACATACTGTACAACAGTAATATGATTTCGTCTGTCCCTCACCGTGCTGTCCCTGTACACATCCAGGACAACTAAAGAGGGGACGGAAGACACAAGAATGCATGATTACTCAGGCAGAAGGTTCAGGCTGTTGTTCTCGTTTCACTGTGTGTAGTGTATGACAGGTGACTCACAGTCGTCGTTGAGGAACTGGTGCTGAACGTTCTCCCTGAAGAACTGCTGGATGGAGGAGGAGATGCTGGCTTCCTGCTTGGAGATGTGCTGGTAATGCTGCGTGTAGTCTCTCTGAGAGATTCCTGTACGACGGAATCAGACACAGGGCCAGACAAAACAAAACAAAAAAAAAACTCGATTACTGTTAATATATTTAATCAGATCCTGACTGTATATATTTAAGGAGCCACTCATACTCATGTAAGTTTTGACACCTTTTTCTAAACTGCAGTTAAAAAGCACAAACCTGTCTTTGAAATCTTAATTGATGCATGGTTCCTTAATTGATTGATTGATTTTGGAGTTTTTGGCCACATGATAGCAGTGTTGGGAAAGGAGACGTAGATTTAGTCAAATGGATTGTTATGCTTTACGCTATATATCAAAGGCGTATAAGACTCACTTTGTCTGACTTAAGAACAAATTCAACTTACAAACGTGCTCCTGGAGCGGAACTCGTTCGTAAGTCGGGAACACAGTGTGTGTTTAAATGAAAACCAGACGTTAAAGGAATGATGGCCCTGTTTTTGAAAGATAAGAGTTCAGGGTCATGTGGCGTTTTCATACCAATCAGCTTGTTCTCTTTGACGAAGCAGCGAAATTCCCCCCCAGGAATGAGCTCGCTCCATTTCCTCAGCACAAGCTAGACCAGAGCGGACGAACAGAAAGGTTTGAGTGAACAAGGGAAGCGTAATTAGTGCTGTGCGTGTGTATAATTGTGTGTGTGTTGCACCTCGTAGTGTATAACAGGGTCTGGAGAGTCGTCGTTGCACTGAAGGAACCTGGAAGGGAAGAGAAGAGAAGCTGTGAGTGTTAAACACATCACAGTAAGCGGATCTCCGAGAGAAGGATTTCCGTATCAGGGTTTACTCACGGCTGTGTGAGATCGTGTGTGATGAAGTCTGAGCTTTTAAACAGAAGGAAGATGTCACTGAGACTCTGACACTGCAACGAGCTGTTCAGGGCAATCCAGTTAGCATCCTGCATGTGAATGAAAACACAAAGAAAACACACACATAATTAATCAGAAAAGACAGCCACATACTGCTAAAAATAAATTTAACTTGAAAGTCTGTTATCTCGTTCTCTTGCAATAGTGCCAGGGGCTTGCGCGGTGTTGCCAGATTGAACAGAATCCCCAGCAAATACGCTACTTTTGTCTTACATTTCTGTGTGTAAAGAAATTAGAAGAGATGTGTTATTATAGGAAAATTATAATAATCATACTAATGTTGGAGTAACGTAGCAAAGTGTTTTATCCCTCCTAAATCACACCAATCATTTTTTTAAATCAATTTCGATCACATGTACAGTAATGTTGAAACAGGTTATCGCTTACATTATAGGAGCTACAGTATATCTCTTTCTGTCATTCTCTCACCAGCCTCTCTTTGTTTTTGCCTCTTAAAATTAATAAGGCAAAAAAAAATAACCTGCATCTAGTGAGAGCTGGGACTGGAGACTCCTTCCGTTAATGTAAAATCGTTGCTCCTTACAGAAGAAGAACTACATACTTCACAAAATCAGCGTACAGGACGTAGAGACACTGCCATACAAAAAAACCTGTGTAAGATGTTGCTATAAAAACGGCAACGTACTATTATGTAAACTACCAGTCAAAAGTTTGGACACACCTTCTAACTCCATGGTCTTTCCTGATTTGTATTTCTTTCCACACTGTAAAACAATACTGAAGGCGTTTATCCAAAATACACAATAATCTCCTTTGAACAGTTGATATTGAGGTGTATCTGCTACTTCTGCTCTGTAAATCCTTCATAACGGCTCTAATCTCAGGTGATTTTGAGGTTAACTGCTGATTTCTGAGGCTGGTGACTCTAAATGAGCTTCTCCTCTGCAGCAGAGGTAAGTTTTGGTCTTGCTTTCCTGAGAAGGTCTTCATGAGAGACAGTTTCATCATTCTGACCAAACATAATCAGGGTTTCAACAGCCTGAAATTTGGTTTATCACTAGTAATTTTTCCTTACAGATCACCATATTGTTGTGCTGTAGCGTGACGTTAGAGTGAAACCGTGTGTGTGTGTGAGTGTTTTTGCTCACCCGTGGTGCACTCCAGTTCAGTTTTGGGAAGACGCGTCCACCGAGGGAATTTATTGCTTCCTGCACTTCTGAGCTGAATTCTGGGAATTCTGGAGCCTGTAAAATGATAAGGAAAGCGTAATATATACAATCACTATCAGTAAAAAAAGCACAGCGGATGGAAAATGACATATTAAATACTATCCTAGAAACTTGTGTTGGAATTGTGAAATCAGTTATAAGTTGAACAGCTGCAGGAACACTCACCGTGGCGACTGTTGTCGTCTCATCGTCAGACCACTGGGAAAGACAGAGCGTTCAGACACAGAGATTTTACCAGCATACAGTGCTCCTTCTACTATACTGTCCTTAACCTGAGTCTAGTATCTTCTTATACATGAGCTTGTGCTTGCCGAGGGCCTCAGAAAGAGTGTATGCACCTATATACCCTTATAAAAAGAGAATACTGAGTAACATAAGGTAAAGAATGAAACACTCCAGGGGGCCGTTATAGGAAAATAATCAACGGTGTAGTCACTGAACATTCTGAAGTATTCAATAGCGCTCACTTGATGAAAGGATGTAATTCAGAGCAGCGTGAAAGGTCTCTGCACTCTGAGTGACATCACTCACCTGAACATCGTCCCCGTCTTCTGAGATGATGTTATTGTTCTGTGAAGGTTGATTGTTGTTGTCGCTGCTGCAAAACACGAGCGCGAGTTTAATCATCTGGACTTAAACTGGAAACGGAATCAATGAAACACTAAGAAGTCTCACCTTCCAGGAACCACTAATGTTCCATCGTCCAGGAGGTAATCGATTACATTCTGAGGGAGAGGAAGAATCAAACTGAGGGGGAAAAAAAAAGAAGATGAAATTAACACTTTTTAAAGTGAAAAAAGAAAAAAAGTCAGTATGACAGAAGCAGTGGTGCCATGACCAGCACTTTTATGCACAGCGTTCACTAGAGATGGGGGAAAATCGATTCAGTTATGCATGATGAATTCTTTTGTCTGGCACTTCATGTATCGTCACGCTGACTCCAAAGGTGATTTTTTTTAATATAATTTTTTATTTCTATAAGTTTGGATAAGAGGTGTAAAATATTGCAGTTCCTCTATAATCCTACAGGTGGTGCTCTAAAATGTTGACACATTTAGCAAGCATGCACAGCATCCTGTGTGGCAGGAGCGAATTATTTGTTTAGTATTGTGACAAAATGATATATCAGGACATTTCTAAAATCGTTATACTAACAGAATCGCAATATAAACTGAATAGACACCTAGGTATTATGATAAAACCGTATCGGTGGTTCCTGGTGATTCCCGTCCCTAGAGTTCACACTTACGGATAGTTATTTTAGTTCAAGCAATAAATCGCATCAAGAGACGCATCAAGTGACTTATAGATTTTGTCAAGAACACTGCTATATTATGAAGAAAAAAATGTTAATATTAAAAACTTAAATAAATAAAAACTAATAATATTTTATACAAGTTATCATTATTAATATTTTATAAGATTTTTACTTTAGTCCTACAATTTTTTATAAAATATTATTATGATTATGGTTAATAATAATAATTATAATAATAATAATCCTACCATTTTCTAAACACATTAGAAGATTTATTTTCATTCATTCATTTTTTTTTTTTTATTGAATTTAATTTCATTTTACATGGTCATTTCTTTTTATAAGAAATATTTCCTTCCAAATTCTCATATTCTGTGATAAATATTTTTATATGTTTTAAAACAAACTAAGACGATATTTTTACTATTACATAACATTATTGTACCATCTAAGAGGTTCTTAAAGCATCCTGCTGTTTGTTTCTTAGTTATTTATCAATAAGCTTCTGTGATTATACAGCATGTGTACAGTGTGTGTTGTGATTATACAGCATGTGTACAGTGTGTGATGTGATTATACAATGTGTGTACAGTGTGTGATGTGATTATACAATGTGTGTACAGTGTGTGATGTGATTATACAATGTGTTTACAGTGTGTGATGTGATTACACAGTGTGTGATGATTATACAATGTGTGTACAGTGTGTGTTGTGATTACACAGTGTGTGATGATTATACAATGTGTGTACAGTGTGTGTTGTGATTATACAGTGTGTACAGTGTGTGTTGTGATTATACAGCATGTGTACAGTGTGTGTTGTGATTATACAGCATGTGTACAGTGTGTG
>JAQMYJ010000004.1:4767948-4786914 GCA_030014305.1 Clarias laeviceps | reverse complement strand
TTTTTCTGTAACCTTCCCCAGATTTGTGCCTGGAGACAATCCTGTCTCGGAGGTCTACAGACAATTCCTTTGACTTCTTATATAGAAAGGTGTGTGCCTTTACAAATCATGTCCAATCAACTGAATTTACCACAAGTGGACTCCAATTACGCTGCAGAAACATCTCAAGGATGATCAGGGGAAACAGGATGATCAGGGGAAGCAGGATGCGCCTGAGCTCAATTTTGCAAACGCTGTGAATACTTACAGTATGTACATGTGCTTTCTAATATATATATTTTTTTTTATAAATTTGCAAAAATCTCAAGTAAACTTTTTTTCATGTTGTCATTATGAGGTGTTGTGTGTAGAATTCTGAGGAAAAAATGAATTTAATCCGTTTTAGAATAAGGCTGTGACATAACAAAATGCGGTAAAAGTGATGCACTGTGAATACTTTCCGGATGCACTGAATCTACGTAAATAAATGCATCAAGCTGAAGTATAACCTCTTATAATTAAACCTACAAAGTCAAACCGTGACTTGTGATGAAACTTCTGGTGAATGAGGATGTAAAACCGATTGACATTTACAGAAGACTTTAAGCACAGTACGGTAATGACTCTTCCTGTAGCCGCAGTAAAACATTAGAATTTTGCAAATGATTTAAAGAAGGCTGTGAACGATGACCCGGCCCGAGGTGGCTCAGAGTCCACTGCAGTCACTCCTGTGGACATTCAGCGAGTGCATCGCCTGATCCGTGAAAATCCACAGTAGACTTGTTGAAGAAACACATCTGTGTGTGTGAACTGTGCACACAATCATTCACCAACACCACTTGCACATTACAGGAACTCGGCTGGGAATTATTGCCACGTCCCCCGTACAGTCCTGACCTCGCTGCAAGCCATCACCACATGTTTGGACCATTAAAGGAGTTCCTGGGAGGCCGGCGTTTGAGATGTGACGCAGGCAGTCCGATCTTGGCTCCGGTGTACTGAGAGAATCTTGATGGTGTCCAAGCACTAGTGAAACACTGGCATAAGTGTAGAATTAGTGTAACAGGGGATTATATAGAGAAATAAAGAGAGTTTTTATTCTCATAATTGTGTTCTGTTATTCTGGACAATCAAAAGTCCCGGTTTGACTTGAACGCACCATGGAAAACTACAAATAAGATTAATTAAAATATCTTAATTACTGATGACTAAGGCTAATTAACAGCCCATTAAATCTCTTTAATCTCCCATTTAAGCTGCTAATAGCTGGAATAAAGAGAAAGTGTAGAGCAGCAGCTCCATTACAGAGATGGGGATTTGTTCTCACCCTTGCCTTTAAAGTTTAGATTCAAATTTAGATCTACAATTTGGATTTAGTGCTTATATCTGATGCTAAGAAGTCGTCTTTACAAACGCATGACTATACAAGAAATATTAATACAGTGAACTTTTTAAATGTAGGAAGTAAAAGTCAAGAGAAACTCCCCACCTCTGATTACAGAGCAAAATGAAATCAGCAACACGCACCGTCTGTGTGTTTAGACACAGATTAAAGTGTGTGCACGTTACATGTAGTAATGAGAGTAAGATTTCCTTGTCCTGTGTGTGGTTGGGATTTGATTCTCATAGTGCACTGTGATGTTTCAGTGAAATAAAAGCCGCAGTAATGCGATACTGCGAGTCTGTGAGGGTGGCTTTGTGTTGAGGAACCTGAGGATGAAGTGAAACACGGACGAATTGAGAACCAATGCTCTTTCCGGATTTACAGCTGTTTGCATTTAAATGCGTTTAAATAAATCGACATTACTTAATTTGGCTTTTATATTGTTTATGCAATAAACGCTCACTTTAGAATTAAGCCACTGATCTCGAGGATGGATTTTACATCATTAAACGAACACGTTCTTCCTTCTTACAACTGCTTTATGAATTAAAAAATTCACTCAACCTTGTTAGGGATTTAAACCTGCGCTGTTATGGTGTATGATTATATTCCACATATAAAGCTAAACATATCTAAGTTTACTTGGAAAAACAGAACTGAGATTCGATACTCTACTGTCTAGTGACTTTTTTTTATCTAGAGAGGATCAACATGATGGGAAGTTGAAAGTCAAGAAGACTTAGATGTACAAGTCTGGTGTACAAGCCAGCAGCCCCTAACATAGGCGACAAACTACGTGCAGAAATGAACATTGTTGACATTACAGAGCTGCCTCACTGCATCTACAGTATGAGCCAAAATATACAGAACTGAAATCAATAGATGGACAATATCACCTTGTTGTCATCTAGGAGTTTATTTCTCCTAAAAGGAACTAACACACACACGATTAGCGTGTTGATTTACCATGGTAAGTGTCGTCCCTCTACTGTCTTATTCAATCTATTTGATTTGCTCTTGTACTGATATTTGATTTTACAAAAAGATCAGAAGCAGAGTCGGAGGTGGCAAAGCTGAAGATGCTGCGATTTGATTATAGAGGAATGAGTATATTAGAGGGACAGTTCAGGTAGGACAGTTTGGGGACAAAGTAAGAGAGGTCAGGTTAAGATGGTTTGGACTTGTGCAGAGGAGGGATGAGAAGAATGTTGGAGATGGAGGAGAATAGGAAGACCCAAGAGGAGGTCTGTGGATGTGGTGACGGAGGACATGCAGGAGGTTGGAGTGCTGAAGGAAGATGTGGAAAACAGGGTTAGATGGAGACAAATGGTTCGCTGCGGTGACCCCTAACGGCAGCAGCCGAAAGAAGAAGAAGATTCGTCAGACGACCCTGACAAAATAGGAAATGATTTCTTCTGCCCCTCCCCCGCATAAACAAAACATTCACATTATAAACAATGAGCAACGTGATTCCTGCCCCAACGGACCTCCTATAAATAAATAAATAAATATATGTATATAGAAATTTGTGTGCAAATCAATAAAACATCAAGTTATATATAGTTTATATGGACTTTATAATAGAGCTGCCACTGGCCAAAGCTTGGGGAAGTGTTTTAACCCCTACGTGCTCCACGTGTGCATTTTATTCACAAACTCAGAATTCAAACCGCATGCGATAACGGATGACCAATCATGAAACTGAATGAGCTATAATTATAATGCAACTTGTTTGTTTTTGTGTGCGAGACTAGTTTTAGTAGTAAACACTTGTTTTTAAATTTTTGTCGGCCAACACGGTTTCACATCGATTTGGGATTGATGGCACTATAGTCCAAACTCAGGGATCCAAGACGTGAAAGACTTTCCATATTAAAACAAAAACAAACAGGTAAGAGCACAGGCTAGTGAAGACGCAGCTGGTGTGTTCAGACAGGTATTGCAAGAATTCTCATCGTGTGAATCATCATTTTAAGGGAGCGGCCAGTGCAGGTCTTTGTGTAGAAATGACAATGACTGAACTCTCACTGAGACCTCTGACCTCTGACCTAGATCGGGAACTAGCTGAAAATATTTTTTAGAAGATCGGCCAACGTTTGAAGGAGAGTTTGTTTTCACACAATATATACAGTTGTCTCCAGATCAGTGCAGAAGTATGTATCCCTTCATGGGTTCTCAGGGGAGGAATAAAAGGGAAAATCCAATCTCTATTAAAAATTGAAAAAAACTCAGAAATGTGGGTGTATCCTGCAGCGAGACGGTGATCCAAACCAAAGGCAAACTGTAAGAAAAATATATTTAAAAAAAAAGTTACGGCTGTTTCTTCACTACATTAATGTACGTTTCATAAAAGAACTCATTTTAAAATTCACCTTTGAATGATTTTCCTTCACTATTTAAACATGCTGGTTTCTCTACAGATGTCTAAATAAATGTAATGTTAATCTTGTCATGTTGCAGCTACTTCCTGTCTCTTTAAATATTTCTTCAGAAACTTTGTATCCTCATTGCACAGGAATAGAGACTGAATCACAGACCTGATGATCTGACTAATCGTGTCCTCTCTCTGGTCCAATAGATTATCTCAGTGGCGCTGATGTGTATTGGTGTCTACGCCAGAATAAGCAAACATGGTGAGATGATTTACTCAGCGTCAGGCTTTATTTCAGAGTTTCTTCGTTTCCTGCATGTTTCGGATTATGTAAAACGAGTGTGAGTTACAGCCTGCTGCTTGCATCTCTCTTTCTGGTGTATAGAGACGGCGATGGCCTGTTTGACGTTGGACCCGTCCCTCCTGCTGCTGGTTGTCGGAGTCCTCATGTTTCTCCTTACGTTCTGTGGCTGTGTGGGTTCTCTCCGGGAGAACATCTGCCTCCTGCAGACGGTCAGTTTCAGATCTAGTTTAGAATGGTGGCAAAGAGAGAGAGAGAGCTGGTAAGATGAATAGATAAACAGTTGGAGAGACAGATAGACACTGCCAAAATTACCAACCCCAGTAATAAAAGTAAAAATATAAAGGGTGGACGGATGGATGGCCAGACAGACAGACACCCAAACACAAAGTTAACTAAACCAGTAATGAAAGCAGAAATCAGAATAATGGATGAATTGGTGAAAAGATGGATGGACAGATGTCTGGATGGATGGATGGATGGATAGATAGACAGATTGTCAGCTAGACACATTCACAAAAATATTAACCCAGTAATGAAAGGAAGAATAGACAGATACAATGTAGTTAGGCAGCCAAATAGACATCCACCCACAAAAATACTAACCAACTAATGAAAGCAAAAAATTCATGATGGATGGACAGTGACGGACGGACGGACGGACGGACATCCATCCATCCATGGAAAAAAAAAAAAAAAGGTGATGGATGGATGAACAGATGTCCAGCCAGTCAGACATTCTCCCACAAAAATAAAATATATAATGTAAAAGGTCCTTGTACCAGAATATGAACTGCATGTCTATATTAAATAGCAGATTTTAAACTGAAAAATAACTATAACATGCATACAGTATGTGATGGTCTTAGCACAGCTGTGAGAGATGAGTGCTGTATGAACATCTGTCCTATGTGGTGAAGATAACGCTCGTTTGTCCTTGCCTACAGTTCTGCATCTGCTTGACTGTCATCTTTGTGATGCAGCTGGTCGCAGGAATTTTAGGTTTCGTCTTTTCCGACAAGGTAAAATTTAATTACTTTAAACTGATCAGATTCACAAAACTCTTGAGCCGAATTATATTTTTGTAGCCTGTTGATGTGAATTTATATTTTTAGGCCGAAGAGCATCTCATGATCATGAATGTTTATCATCTGACCACAAGATGCCAAAGTTTTGGCCACGAATTATGTAACTTGATGTGTTTCTCAACAGACGTTAAATGCATCATCCAAATACTGAAAAGTAATATTATTAGTCATCTCCAGGTTTTCCTGAACACAACCGTCCTATTCGGTTTCTTTGTGTCTTTTTCACTTTTATTTAAAATAATTATCGTGAGTTAAGTTGCTTTGTGGCCAGAAAATGATTTCCTGTCTTATATTAATTCATGGCCATAAGAATTTATTTTTTGCAGCTGTGAAAATATGAACCATGTCATCTCAGCAGCTGTGTATCATAACTTGCATTCTTTGGACACCAACATTGTCCAGTGTCCAAAGATTTAAACATTTCATAAATATTGTAAACAGAAAAAAAGAAAGAAAAGCCCTATAATAAATCTTAGAAAGAAGCAATGCGCCCCCTGCTGGTCATATTGTATTTATACCATGTTGATGTAAAGTATACAGTTAGTGATCAGTGGTTATTTTATTTTATTTTTAATCTGAACTATCCCTGTGTACGGAGACTTTTGGGGCACTTTTGTATATACTGTTTATAAAGAAAAGAGATTTTGGTTTATAAATGATTCTCACTGGAGTCCTGTTCTTTACAGGTGCGCTATAAAGTGACCGATATGGTGAACAATGCAATCGAGCATTACAGAGATGATCTGGACCTGCAGAACCTTATTGACTATGGACAAAAAGAGGTTGCTTACTACTTTTGTTATTGCTTTATTTGGTCCTTTTTTTTATTACTATACATGCAATGTATTCTTGTGTTGTTCTAGTTTCAATGAGTACATTATTTTTGTTATGAACCAGTTTTCCTGCTGTGGTGGTGTTTCTTATACGGACTGGTCACAGAATATCTATTTCAACTGCACGGATGAGAACCCGAGCCGAGAGCGCTGTGCTGTGCCCTTCTCCTGCTGCCTCATCTCTAAAGAAGAGGTGAGGGGGAAAAAAAACTTAACAACTAAGATCTTATGTCTTGAGATAATGGTGCACGGTGTAAATAATGGAGTAACTTTCAGCAAAAAAAGAAAAATTACTCCTCTATACCACTTTATATCCTGTATACAAGGTCACAGGGGGCCTGGAGCCTATTCCAAAAGACTTAGGGCACGAGGTGGGGTACAATCTGGATCAGGTGCCAATACATCACAGGGTACACACACACACCTACACACACACTATGGGCAATTTGGGAACGCCAATTAGCTCAATCTGCATGTCTTTGGACTGTGGGAGGGAACCGGAGAACCTGGAGGAAACACCAAGCACGGGGAGAACATGCAAACTCCATGGACACAGACCACAAGGTGGGAATCGAACTCGGACCCTAGAGGTGCAAGGCGACCGTGATAACCACTACCCAACCATGCCGCCTAAAATCAAACACTAAAAATGAAAAAAAATTTCACAAGACATAATGTTTTCAGATAATTAAACCATAATGCATCTCCAGTATACAGTGTCACCAGAAGCTCATTTTGTCTATAAATGTATTATTGTCTATAAAATCTTCCGGATACAATTAAAGAGCTTCATGTCTGTATCAACATCATATGTGACTTTGTGCATGACATGACGGTTTAAGCCAGATGAGATGGTTTGAGTATTTCAGAAAGTCTGATTGGAATTTCATTTATAACAGTCACTATGCAAAAACTAGAAATGACATCCAACCGCTTGATGATGAAAGAGGACTGACCAGGCTGCCACGAGCTAGCCAGAAGGGTATTATAACTCAAATCACCACTTTTTATATCTGGGGTGAGCGGAAAAGCATTACAGAATGCACAAGTCTTTAGGTGGATCGTCTACAACAGTGGAAGACAACATTGGGTTCTAGAACAGGACACTAAAGTGGACACAGACGTATAGCTGTTCATATTAAAGTTTGTATTAAAGTTCGTGTTAAAGTTCTGTATCTAAGATAATCAGGTGTAATCATCATGTGTTTGTCTCGCTCTTGTCACAGGCTCTAATAAACACTATGTGTGGACATGGCATGCAGAACCTGGAGATGACGAAGGCCAGCTCTTTTATCCACACTAGTGGCTGCATTGACAAACTCGTCAACTGGCTCCACAGCAACCTGTTTCTGCTGGGAGGAATAGCGCTGGGCCTCGCCATCCCTCAGGTACGAGGCGTCTGGTGGACGGAAAAACAGACATCAAATCATGAGGAATGTTAAAGATCAGTGCAGCATTTGGATTATAACAGCATCTCATTGTATCCTGAGGACATGGGTTTTAAATCAGATATGTTTCGCTTATATAATAATGATCATAAAGTATAAACGCTCTTAATTATGTGACTGAATTTTTAATTAAACCACAGAGTCACTTTAAACGTATTAAGCTCAAAGTGTGTTTATTGATGAAAGTGCAAAGTAATAAGTTGATTCTTCTATAAAATTATTTGATGCATAACATAACCAAGACATTGTCACAATATGGAAAGAATTAATAAGCTTATTAGCTTCATGAGAGAGAGAGAAAAAAAAAGAAAACAAGTCTTTATAACTGCTATAGCGTAAGTGATACCAGGAACTAACAGGTTTAACTGGGGTTAAATGTAGCTGTAAATGGATTAACACTTTTAGCATCTCGTTCATCGGTAAATGTTATAACTGTACTTATTGGATGTGATTTACTGGTTCAAAGTGGTAACACTGCCATTTTTCTATAACACTCTAGTGCCCCCTAGTGTTTGATTTCATACATAACACCAAATGCCCAAGTTATGCTAGCTATGCTAGTTATTGCTATCTAATACTTGGATGTACAGTATTATTATTAACAGTTGTACTTACATTGTTTCTGTTTCTGGTTTTGGGTAGCAGTAAACATTTTATGCCTCTCCTATAAGATATTTTGAAGTCATCCATCCATCCATCCATCTGAGATTAGTGTCATATAACAAGAACGAAAGTGACTAAATGTTTGTAGGATTTTGGTCAAACTACAGTCTCACTTTACCCAGTAAATGAACTGATTGGATTTTTGAATTGATCCAGACAGGCTCAAGGTCATAGCAAGGTCAAATGTCTGAAATAGCCTTCCTTCCTGCCTAGCTTCCTTCCTGTTTATTTTTACTGGTATTTCAGCCATGTGAATCAGTAATAAGAAGAACTAGATTTTTTTGCACATGGACACTTCACCATCAGTAATATCAGTACCAAATTTTACTCGTTTTTAGCCAACAAAGGACACTTAAATATGATTCGAGTCTCCATAAGTGAACAATTAGCTAACTCAACAAAGTGGACTTAAAGTTAACTCAAATACATTTCCTGTTATACAAATTTTCCTTTCGACTGTATAACTCCTTATACATCTGAGCAGTTGAGGGTTAGTTAAGGGCCTTGCTCAAGGGCCCAACAGTCGTAATCTGGTGGTTGTGGGGTTTGAACCTGGGACCTTCCGAATTGTAGTCCAATGCCTTAACCACTGAGCGACCCCTGACCCCTTTGAAGTTTAATTCCATGCTGTGTGACAATGGCCACTGTTAAAAGTGCAGATAAAATTGAATTGAATTGAATGCAAAAGTTTGCATCCCCCATTTTTCAAATTATGTAAATGAAATCTGGGCCAAATTCATAACGTACTGTATATATTTTAACACAATATTTCTACCACATAAAGAAAAGAAATGCAAACCATACCATTATATAATTTAGTTTTTATTATATAATAAATCATTATTATTACCTCAAACTATAATATACAGTTTGCTTGTAATGAAAATGTCCAGAAGCACTTCTCCTCGCAGGCTGGCACCGGGTTGATGCTAATTCATGAACATTATTCTGATAGAATAGAATTGAATTGATTGTTCGTTTCTTTCACAGCTGGTGGGAATCCTGCTTTCTCAGGTCCTGATTAACCAGATCCAAGATCAGATTAAACTTCAGGACTACACCTTGCAGCACCATTCAGACCCATGGAGCTGAAGGACACATTGCAGACGTGGTACAGCTCTGTCTGACATTTAGCATCGTGCCTGTTGGGACAATGAGTATGAAGCCAAGCTAAGCAGCGTGCAGTAGAGATACCACTGTATGATAGAAATGTTCATAAGAAGAGTTTTGAAAGACCTCAGGTGATGATATGTTACATGACATGTTACAAATGCTGTGGTTATTACATCAAATGCCACCTGGATAAGATGAAAAAAAAATATCACCCTTTCATGCTGTAACGTGATATTTATTCATTTGCACTAAGGGAACTTTTCAATGACAGATTTAAGTCACAAAATTTTCAGAACCTGCCACGAAGTGCCTCCTACTACTTCAAAGTTACTGATCCTGTGAGACGCATGGACGGCTGTAATCAACAGTTAGCTGTTAACAGAATGATATATGTATATAGAATATATAAATGTTTTTGTACATTTCCGGGATGGGTAATTTTTCCCCGTAATATTGCCCTTAGGATGTTTTGTGTATAAGGTCTAATGTATTTTTGCGTCAAAGCTTTCATGTATACTTATGCAACATTTACCTTGAAAACTTCAAATGTATGTAAACTGTATCCTATAAACATTTTCTAATTGCAGCTAACCCTACACAACGATGTTCGATCATTTTGCACTGTCTGCTATTACACTGATACAATTTTTTCATCTTAATTGTAAATAAATCATAATTATATACTTTAGGCAATATCATCATCATCATCATCATCATCGTCACTGACATCTACTGGACAACATGTTTATAGTAGAAATAGTTCAGTTTGTACTGTAAGAGAATCTGTATCTTCTATCTTTATGGATATCTCAGAAAGGTTTATGATCAAGCGAGGGTGTGTGATTATTCCTAATATATTCCAGGGATGAAGTTGAAGTCTTGTGCTTGGATGAGTTTTCCAACACACCTGGAATGGTTTAGAGAAGGAAGGAGGAAACTGGAGAACCCTAAGGAAACCCATATGGACATGTTGGATAACATTTACTAATAGATACTAATAGTTTCCTGATCATCACAAGTCTGTGTTTGTTATGATGTGCATGCTCATGAGTACCAGGTACATCCCTGGTAAAACATTCCATATGTGAGTGACCTACATGTCACATGCACCATATTTCAGGACTCTAAGTACCCACTGGGTGCCACCATCTTAAATATCTTATTACATGTTTCTGATTGGCTGCCTGGAATATTAATAGAATATAATCAAGTAGAATAAAGCATCTAAGGTGAAGGGTCACCTAATTACAGATTAAACCACAGAGCACCTACTGGGCCGAGGGTTTGAGTCCCACCTTTGGCTCTGTGTGCGTGTTCTTCCCGCTTTCCTCATTTGGCGTTACCAAATTCTCTATAGTGAGTATGTACTTGTGCCCTGCAATGGATTGGCACCCAATCTATTGCAGGGCACAAGTACTCAGGGGGAACTCGGGGGTGCCCCGAGTCCCCCTTATGATAGGCTCCACGCCTCCTGCGACCCTGTACAGGATAAGTGCTATAGAGAAGTGAGGATTTAAATATAGTTAATGGATTTAAAATACCTTGTTGTACATGTAATGCATTTTATATTGACGAACATAAGACAACGGCAAGCTTTTAGTCAGCAGCCATTGTCCTGCAAGCTTATGCTTTTCTCTCTTAGGGCTTCCCCATCTTAAAAAAACAACACAGGCCTGGTGTATAATAAAAACAACTCGTCTTCTCTGAGCCTCAAGCATAGCCATGACATGTTTGGCTTGGCCATGAAATGAAGCAATCCCACGTGTCGAAAACTGACTTCAGACTACGTGCCAAAGGGTGAGACTGGTTAATCCTTTCCTGTGTTTATATATTGGGAATAAATATGGATGATCTGTTTGTGCTCATGTGTTTAAACGCGTCATTGTTTAGAGCTGTGTACTGTATAAAGGACGTTCTAAAGCTTTCAACTCTCAGGACGTGTAGGTGGATCCAGATTTACAGAAACACTCCTCGCATTTTCTTCTCAGTATCACTCCAGCTCCAGGCTGATATCCAATTTGGGGTTAATTATGCAATCATACAGTCAGGGTCAAAAGTTAGTATCTCTTTTAAATGTTTTTTTGTGTAAAAAAAAAAATCATCTGATCATAGCGAGTCTTGGTACTAGGCAAGTATAAACTCAGACGAACAACAACAAACTTTTTTTACCCTGCAATTATTTATTCCATAGAAATTAAGCCAAAAAGAAAAATAAGCTGGCAATACTAAATACCCCACTTACTGCTTCTACAGGATTTAAGAGGATAAGTTGCAGCCAGGTGCTGGTAGTCATCAGCAGGTATGCAGACCACTATAAAAACAACTGTTTTGCCAATTTGCTGGTCTGGAGCATTCAGGGGTGTGTTAACACAATGGCAAAAGGGAAATACATCTTAGAGAAACAATTGTTGCTGGAAAGGGTTATAAAACAATTTCCAAACAAGTTGTAGTTCAACATGTTCTACAGTGAGAAAGATTATTCAAAGTGGAAAGCATTCAAGACAGTTGCCAGTCTTCCCAGCAGTGGATGTCCCAGCACATTCACCCCAAGGTCAGACCGTGCAATGCTCAGAGAAATAAAAATAAAAAAGTTACATGTTAAATGTTAAAATCTATGACTGCACAATTAGCAGAAGACTGAAAAAGTACAGTTTGTTTGCTAGGGTTCCCTGGAGAAAACCTCTTCTGTCTAAAAAGAACAAGGAAGTATGACTGAGGTTTGCAAAACTGCATCTGAACAAACCACACAAGACTTCTGGAACAACATCCTATGGACAGATAAGACCAAAGTGGAGTTGTTTGGCTTTAATGCCCAGCACCATTTTTAACCAAACAGCATTTCAACAGAAACACCTCATACATACTGTCGAGCGTGGCAGTGGAGGGGTGATGATTCACGCTTGACAGGACCTGGGTACCCTACAGTCACTAAGTCGACCATGAGCTCCTCTGTATACCGGAGTATTCTAAAGACAAATGTAAAGCCATCTGTCCGACAGCTAAAGCTTGGTCAAAATAGGGTCATGAAACAGGACAAGCACACCAACTGAAACACTGTAGCAGGACCTTAAGAGAGCTGTGCGTAAGTGAAATCCCAAAATTCTCAGTGACCTGAAGCAAAAAAATGAGCCAAAAACGATGTGAGAGACTGATAAAGTCATACAGCAAATGATTACTTCAAGTTATTGCTGCTACCAGTGGATCTACAAGCTGTTGAATCATGGAGGTACTCATGAGGGTTTTGCCCAGATGCTTATTTTTTTTCTTTTGGGCTTCATTTTTGTTAAATAAATAATGGTACAGTGTTTATCTGAAGCTGTATTTGTGTAATACTGAGACTTTTAAGAAAAAAAATTGTTTGTATATTGATACATTTATTAATATCGGTAATATCTAATGAGACTGAAATAAACACAGGATGAACACTGACTGGTGAAGTCTTCCACTATTGGTCATGTTACTAAAACTGAAAACACTCAAATGTTTTAAATGATCATTTTAATGTCCTTCAGTACTCAGTTTGCTTTATTTAGGTTAGGGTCATGGTGAGTTCAGAGCTTACCCTGGTAACACCGGGCATGAGGAGGTAATACACCCTGTATGGGATGCCAGTCCATCAAACCAGAAACACTGGAGCTGTGAGGCAGCAACGCTCTCAGATATTCATTACGATGAATTCACAACTAGACAGAATTATAGAGCGCTGGGGAGGTACTGGGCCTCACGTTCAGAAAGCGAGAGAGAGAGAGTGTGTGTGTGTGTGTGTGTGTGTGTGTGTGTGTGTGTGAGTGTGTGTGGTCTCCTCTCCGACTCACTCTATAGTAGCCATGTTTCACATGCCTTTTAAGGAGGTCCTATTCTGGAAAGGCAACACCGCACACCATCCACAACCTGATTCAAACGTATATGCCAGCACTTAAAGTATTCAGCTTCCAAGATACTTCTGGGAGAAGAGCATCTCTGCAATTTACAAACTCCATCAGTTTTAGGTCTGACGGTGCTGAAGAGCACCATGTGTTGAATATGACAGTTATAGCCTTCCAGACAGTGTTCAGGACTCAGACACAGTCTATCAGTTTAAAAGTAGACTCAAGACACATCTCTTTAATCTGGCATACACATAATTCATCACATAGCCTTGTACTCCAGTATATCTAAATGCACACTCCTTTCTAGGGCTGCTAATATCCTGAACGGCATCTACGCTAATTCTTTTCTTTTCCACCTGTTTTTCCTTTCTCTACCCATCCTGGGGGAAACGGGAGATTGTGCCAGCTCCAGTAGGCAGAGGCCAACCCTTGAGGCATCCAGAGAAGGACCAGCTCCAGCTGGATTCTGCTTCATGATGGTTTGGATCTACACATGCTGCTCCTGAGCTTCTAGTGATCCAGACCCCCTCTCTGTCCTCTGCACCTGCTGACTCATCCCTGCGCTGAACTGGACTCCATGATAACTAGGACAACTTTTGTTACACATGATGTTGTTATATAATTCCTGTTATCCATTATCACCCAGATGAGGATGGGTTCCCTGTTGAGTCTGGTTCCTCTCAAGGTTTCTTCCTATTGCCATCTCAGAGAGTTTTTCCTTGCCACCGTCGCCCTCGGCTTGCTCATCAAGGACAATCTCATTATTATCTAAACACATTTTTTCTCACTCATACACACTTCCATAAATTTTCTTTGATTTTGTAGAGCTGCTTTGAGACAATGACCATTGTTAAAATGCTCTATATAATTAAAATTGAATTGAATTGAATTACATTCCTGGTTTATTTATTTGTGAGTGAACAACACGAGTTCTATAGGTTATCTAGCATAGCATTGAATGTGTGAGACATTTCTTTTTACCAGGCAGTATATTCTTGCAGGCGACGTGGTGACTTAGTGGTTAGCACTGTCGCCTTGCAGATGGCGTGTATGTATGTATGTATGTATGTATGTGTGTGTGTGTGTGTGTGTATGTATGTATGTGTGTGTGTGTGTGTGTGTGTGTGTGTGTGCTCTGTGATGGATTGGCACTCCGTCCAGGGTGTACCATGCCTCGTGGCCTGAGTGTCCTGGGATAGGCTTCAGGCTTAGACAGTTGACCTTCACTCTATGAGCCTGTTACCGGTTCACCAGTTGTCCTTTCTTGTCCTTTCTTGTCAACTTTTGTTAGCTGCCAAGATCTGCTGTTTTGGAGAAACATCTGCTGTTTTGCTGTGTTTTCGCACAGAACCTTTGCGCTTGCCCATTTTTCCTGCTTGTCAACTGTTCACTTCACTGTTGCCTAAAATATCCCCACCCCAACCGCCCGACAGGTGCCACTCAATGACCATCAAGGTTATTTACTTCACCTGTTAGTGGTTTTAATGTAATGGCTGACCAGAGTAGAGAACTGACCGAACTGATGTTTGAGTAACCTTAGTGTATTCTGACAAAGTCAAGTGTGGTAAGTGGGTTGTTGTTGTTGTTGTTAGTCTTTCGGCTGCTCCTGTTGAGGGGTCGTTATGGCGGACCATCCGATCCAAACACAACTTGGCACAGGTTTTACACCGGATGCCCTTCCTGATGCAACCCTCCTATTTTATCTAGTCTCAGGACCGGCACTGCATCCAGTGGCTGTTTTTTTTGTGTGTGTGTGTGTGTGTGTGTACACTGGGTGGGAATCGAACTCAGGCCTTCCGCATGAAGGGCAAAAAAAGCCCTAACCTGTGGAAAGTGGGTAGTCAGTGAGGTTGGTCTCATATGAAATAACAATTCCAAAGTACAGCTGTATGGTACTGTAGGACTATAATTCTCAATGCACAAAATAAAAATAAAAAAACTTTTAATGCAATTTTAGTTTAATATGGCAGATGGAGAGCAGAAGAAAACATGTGTATTTGTTAGTGTGAGGAACTGAACTGCACACACGCACACACACAGTGGCATGCATGGAGGATGGACTAAATGTTTCTACTCGACTACAACTCTCACACACACACACACATTTGAGGGGGATGGGAGAAACAGTTTGGCTTTTTAGGAACTTCTGAGCAACCTTGGCGCGCTGAAAGTGTACACCTTTCGCGCGCGTGAAGAAGCTGTTGTAGATCAAAGATATCATTATCTTTTCATGTACTGAGATGTTGCGTGGGTTGAAACTTTTTCCCCCGTTTTTTTTACTGAGAAAAAAAATCTGGGGGCTGAACCAGCAGCCTGGGGATCGAGTTACACTCTCGAGGGCCAGATTTTTTTTTTCCTCTCTCTCTCTCTCTCCTCCATCCAAAAGTGGGGGATGGTGCTGAAGCCATTCTGTACTTTCTTTTCTTCCTTTTTTAACATCTTGAGGACGTCTTACAGTTAAAAAGTGCATACAATCCCATTTTTTCCGTTCTTTTCGCACCGGTTTTTACGCACTGAAGCGCATGAAGCCTTCACGTTGGAGTGGAAAGTTTTTTTTAATTTATTTTTTTTATCGCGGGATATAATAAAGAAAAGGACAAGAAGACATTCCTGAAAGTTGTGCGGATAAAAAAAGAAATCCGTTATTATGTGAACAATCCTGGGAACATGGTTTCGGAGTTGCTTTCTGGAACACTTTCGGCTCGCGGGATGAATTAACGGAATTAACGGACGACACCAACAAAAAATTCCAGTTAAAAGGGAGTTGTTTTTATTTTTGTTTTTGCTCTCCAAAATGTCTCCCAGGTCTATAGTCGGTGGATTTGGGATGCTTTGGGTTTGTTTGGGCTCCGTGATGGCGAGCCAGGCCGTGATTTTCCCCCTAAATGAGAGTTTGTCTAATGAATATTGCAAGAAAACGACGACTTGTGAAGTGTTGAAGTACAATACGTGTCTCGGGTCGCCTTTGCCGTACACACACACGTCTCTGGTGCTGGCTGAAGACTCGGAGACGCAAGAAGAAGCTTTTGAGAAGTTGGCCATGTGGTCTGGTAAGAGTTTATGTTGTATGTATAAAATAATAATAATAATAATAATAATAATATATGGCCTACATATATTACAGGAAACAAGTAAACTTGGATGCAAATAAAAGAGCGAAATGTTTACAGATAGATTGTTTTTGAATAAAACTAACTTGAGGGAAAAATACATGGAAAGTTCACAATTTCTTTCTTTTTTTCATCAAGTGCAATAACAAAACCCAAAGCTATACCTGTTATCTCTCTCTCTCTCTCTGTATATATATATATGTGTGTGTGTGTGTGTGTGTGTACACATATAACAGCTATATATATGTACATACACAGTACATACTGTTTTCAGACATACTGCATATACTGTGTGTATGTACTGTATATATAATTCAATCCAATCAATAAGTCAAGTAAAGTTAATTTTACATTCTCTCCTTTAAAAGAGTGTTAATGATCATTGTTTCTCAATTAATAACAAAAATTAAAGCTATATCTGAAAAGAGTAATATATACACATCAACAACAATATATCTAAAACAGTGTGTCCTCAACAGTGCTTTCATTATAATGGAAGTTTTCTTATTTAATAAGAAACAGCGTACAAATATACAGTAGGTGTGTGTGTGTGTGTGTATGTGTGAGAAAATAAAACCCAAATGGTTCCTAGAAATTCCTAGACAAACTCTACCACCCCAGTGTTTACATTGTAGTGTTTACATCACATTTTGTTTGCAACTCTCTGTACTTTGTTTTTTTAAATTATATTTTTAGGTCTAATATGTTTTTTGTTTCTTATTCTAAAATTATTAATGTAAAAATCTATTAATCCATTTAGGAACTGCTGTAGTCCAACTAGGGAACATGTAGGCCAATGGTGACCATTGTATTTATTCATATTTTTATGACCTTGCATTCACTAAGGGTAATTTGGGAGGAAAACCACCAAGCATGGGGAGAACATGTAAACTCCACACACACAGAGCCGAGGCGGGAATCAAACCCAGACCCTGCAGGTGCAAGGCGACAGTGCTAACCACCTAGCTACCGTGCTGCCAACTGTAGAAATACTACCTCTTTTTTTCACCTAGCCTACAATTTGAAGCGATGAAACACAAAAAGGCTAATAGCTGTTCATTTGCATAAAACATTGAAAAGAGTTGGATTTCCTGTTCCTGAATCCCTCTTTAATTACCATTAGCACCCATTAATGATCCATTCCACACTTTTCCCTCCTCATTCACACTTCAATCTTAAAATCCTCAGGATTGTTGTGTGCATGTTCATGACACTTCAGGCCCATTTCCCCACACCTGTGAGAAACAGTTCAGTTCTCTTTCTCTGCCGAGTCTCTTGTATCTGTGTCTCTTCACTCTTCTCTCTATCCTACAAATCATATTTATACCAATACTTTTCCTTAACAAATAAAGGAAGTAATCTGACTTTTTGTTGGGCAGCATGATGCTCCAGTGGAAAGCACCAGGGCCCAGGGTTTGAGCTTGAGTTCAGGTTACCGTCTTCTAGAAATGGAGATCAGCAGTCACCTTCCGATACAATATTATCACGATACCTCAGTGCCGATCCGATAAAAATTGCAATTCTATAAGTATCAGGATTTTATAAATATCCCGATTTGTATTACATTTTCCCAGAATTTTAAACCTCTGTTTTAATGATCAATTAAATGTAGCCCGTTCCTTATAACCTTAGTTTTCTCACTTAAAAACCAAGTGCAGCATTTAAACAATACAAACTAACTTCAAATACAAGAGTTTACATTTAACTTGAAATAAAATTAAACACAATGCTACGTTGTTACTGAGCATGAACTGATCATCATACATGTAATTATTATTTCTAAACAAACTGATTACAAATAATTCTCTCCTACCACTCAAGATGAAAATGTATACATAGTTTAGTGCACTTCATGTAGGAAGAGATGGTGACGTTTTACTGCCTCTAATGCCTCCAAAGTCTCAAAACTCAACTTGACAGTGAGTGGCAGGTTAAGCGTCGGCAAGCATGCGGGCGTGTGTGTCTTCCAATGCGGGCATGCGGGGCTTCTAACACACACAATGTACAACTAATTAGCACTTGTTTTTTGAGACTGGTGCAAGCGTGTGTAATGAGTGGGTTTGAGACTAATTTGCTCACGGAGTTTGGAGAAATGGCAGATCTGAAGCTTTTAACACGCGCATTTCTTTTGATAATGTAACTCATAAAAATGCATGTCTGTTGCACCACTCGGAGGCTTCTGCGCTCGGAACTCCATTGTTTCTATCTGATCCTGACCGGCCAGACAAACTGTAGACCAGCCAACTGAATTCATAACCATCTCTACTGTCTACATCTCTTCTCTTCTGTCTGAGTGGGTTCCTCTGGGGTTCTCCAGTTTCCACCTCTCCTAACTCTCTAAAGCATGCAGTTAGGCGGATTGGCTATGCTTTAGGTGTGAACGAGTGGATGACTGGCGTCTATTCAGGGCGTATTCCCACATTTCACCCGGTGTTCATGCCAAAATCCACACAAACCCTGACAAGCAGTTATTAAAGATGAATGAATTTCTGTTAATATTTGAAATTTGTTTGCTGGTATTTGTTTTTAGTTCTTTCTATAGGGCTGTATGTCATGGTGATGTATTGATCTGACACTGAGTACAAGATTCATGACAGATTGTTTTATATACTCAGGCGGCGTTCAACATGCTTCCGAAACTCAAATCACATAAATTTCACCATCTGTGTGTGTAAACTCCTTCACTTTTGTTAGCTAAGAGCTAGCTGGCTAACTGTTTTATATATACTGTATATATATATATATATATATATATATATACACTACCGTTCAAAAGTTTGGGGTCACTTGCAAATTTCTTTGTTTTT
>JAQMYJ010000004.1:4751641-4765850 GCA_030014305.1 Clarias laeviceps | reverse complement strand
ATGCGTCACTGCATTAGTTAGTTCCCCCCAGCGTTTGCTACTTTTGTCATAAGGCGTGCAGCTATTTAAAGCTACGCCGATGGTTGAGTCAGCTTCTTTGGTCTCACCACCACGCTAGTTGAAGCGGACGCCTCTCCAACAAGTGCTTCTGCTTTAAATGATGAAATAGGTTTGTGGTGTTTCCTCCCTTCGCCACGACAACCCGCTTGCATGTCCTACAAAAAATTGTGCTTTGTTGGGTATCTGACAGGCGAAAACCAAACCAGTTCCACACCACTGAAGTTGCACCATTCTTACAAACCAATTCTGGTTCATATGTTTCATTCAACGATCCGCTTTCGCCCTTCTCATTCTCCTTATACTCTCATTATATATATACAGTATAAAAAAAATCGATCATCTATCAACATGTTTAAATTAAGTACGATAATTTCTACTCCTACAAAATATGTAAGGCGGCACGGTGGCTTAGTGGTCAGCACTGTCACCTTGCACCTCCAGGTCCTGGGTTTAATTCCCATGTCGGGTCTGTGTGCATGGAGGTTGCATGTTCTCCCTGTGCTTGGTGGGTTTCCTCCGGGTTCTCCGATTTCCTCCCACAGTCCAAAAACATGCACATTAGGCTAATTGGCGTTCCCAAATTGCCCATAGTGCGGAAATGTGTGTGTGAATGTTGACAGGGGGTCCTACTGTACCACAGTCGTACAAAAATAGGAATGAATACAATGGTCACCACTGGCGTCCACGGTCCCTAATTGGACTTCAGAGGTTCCTAGATGGATGGATGGAAAAATGTAAGTAGAAGAACACTAAATATTGGTCAATAATGGTAGTTTTATCGTAAGTCATTAAATAGAATTGTGTACATTTACAAACTTCAATTTTTTTGTATTGGAGTAAAACGGATGTAATATCAATGTGTAAAAGCTACACTTGGCCAAAATATATTTTTTGTTATTGTCCACTGGGGGCCAAAAATATTGAGACAAAATTGTAGTTACATATTTTAATGACATTCTCATTTTTTTAAAAATAATGACTACATATCAGGATAATAAGAAAGATTTGCTGCGACAATCAATATGTAGTTTATTATTCTTGAAAGCCTGCTAGACCTGGCTTGGAAATTGAGTCAAAAAGACGTCTGCAGTCTTCTGGGGTCACTCAATCCGTGCCTGCTCGATCGCTTCCTGAAGATCATGTAGAGAAGATCCTTGACTGCTACAGCTTTCTTCACCATTGTCTAACAGTTTTCTGTTTGCCCAGGCCATGTCTCCAGAAGCTGAATACCATTGTTGCCAGATTTACACTAGTTGTGTAAGAATACACCATCAATGAGACGCTAGTCCATTACAGACTTTACCGACACACTCACTTCAAAACGTAGTGGCAATCTAGACTAGCCTAATCACCAACTGGGGTGTTTCTGGGAGGTGGGTTAAAAACAACCCCGGGAGGTTCTGGAGCTGTGAGGCAGGAGCGCTTCTGCACAGAGACACATGAAGCAGATATCACTGACTTATCACTAACTGGGAACACTTTAATCCTGTACAGTGCGTAAAACTCTCTTATCTTTCGCTACCTCTTTCCTACAGGCGACTTTTCTTGCCGACTGGAAAAATTCCAACCGCTACCCGGCTGTAATCCTTTTCTACGTCAACGCCTGCTTCTTCGTGGGCAGCATCGGGTGGCTCGCTCAGTTCATGGATGGAGCTCGCAAAGAGATCGTGTGCAAAAGCGACAACACCATGCGGCTTGGAGAGCCCTCGTAAGGAAGAGGATTAAGAAGATCGTTAAGAATTTACTTACTTCACGACACCTAGAACATGGTGATGATTTCGGATTTTTTTTTTTCCTGCCTCCAGGTCGACAGAGACGCTTTCGTGCGTCATTATTTTCATCATCGTGTACTACTCCTTGATGTCCGGGGTCATCTGGTTCGTTATGCTTACCTACGCCTGGCACACATCTTTCAAAGCCCTGGGCACTACGCACCAACCTCTGTCTGGAAAGACGTCCTACTTCCACCTGGTCACATGGTCCATCCCGTTTATCCTCACAGTGGCTATACTGGCCATTGCAGAGGTAAGGCTGCTTATTCCTGTTGGGGTTTTTGTGTGTGTTGTTGGTACGACAGTCACTTCACTGGATGCTACAGTAGTCATGAACTCTGCTGAACATTACACAGGTCGATGGAGACTCTGTTAGTGGAATCTGTTTCGTTGGCTACAAAAACTACAGATACCGTGCTGGGTTTGTTCTGGCTCCAATAGGTGTGGTGCTCACTGTTGGTGGCTATTTCCTCGTAAGAGGTAAGATGGTAAAACAGAAAGACGGCGGTCTTTTACTTCTTGATTCATTTTAAGGCGTAGTTAAATTCGATTTTTTTTCTTTTTCCAGGGGTCATGACATTATTTTCCATCAAAAGTAACCATCCAGGACTGCTGAGTGAAAAAGCAGCGAGCAAAATCAACGAGACCATGCTGAGACTCGGTACCGTCATCTTCTGCATAGCACTTATTTGCATTTTTCACAAAGACTTTTTTCAGACTGATTACTAATGCATGTTTTTGGTACGATACCCCTAAGAGGCAATGTGTTCAGTATTGATTTATCATTTTATTTAGCACTTGTTCTTGTTTCCATAGCAGCCATGAAAAGTTCCTGAGTGTCCGTGTTCATGAGTTTAGGTTACTCTTTATAACCGATTAGATGTCTGTACATCTACTTTACTGACGTCTGTGATGTTCTTTATAACATTTAGCAATTCAAGTTTAACTGAAGAGCACTTACTAGCTGCAGAAGTTACTGTGGATGGAGTTGAGGTGCAAGTTTTATTTAATGTCAGGAGATATCCTTTATGCAGCTTTACGTAGGGCTTTTATGAGGGGCGTTCAAGTCAAACTGGGACATGTGCTGAAATTTCTCATGAATGAAGGCATTTACACAAGACTGTAAGACAACATTTGAATAGTGGCAACATTTTAAAGGAGGCCGTACATCAGTGAATGACGATCCCGATCGAGGTGGCTCGGAGTCGTTATTTCCTGTGAATATTCCTGGAGTGGAACACCTGATACTTGTAAATGACTTGTCGCCAACTTGCGGAAGAGACACATCTGTCTGTGGGAACTGTACACACAATCATACACCAGCACCACTTGCACATTACAGGAACTCGGCTGGGAGATATCGCCACATCCTCCATACAGTCCTGACCTCGCTCCAAGCCATTTACACATGCTTGGATAATTTAAGGAGTTCCTGGGAGGCCAGTGATTCAGACGTGAATCAGGCTGATCAGGCATACTGAGAAAACTTTCTACCTTGATGGTGTCCAATCACTGATGAAACACTGGGATAAGTGAATTAGTGTAGCAGGGAATTATATAGAAAAATGAAGGGATATTTGTACCCTCAAAAGTCTTGGTTTGACTTGAACACCCCTCGTATGTTTTGTCTTCTGTGCGTCGGAATCCTCCATCTGTTTGACCAGTTGCGATTGATCATATAAAACAATATAATATATAATATATATAATCTATGAGCTGTTACTTTCGCCAATAAAGTAACAATAATCACCAATATTTAGCACTTAATGACAAACTACATAAATTCTGACTATGTGTATGTTACCTGCAATCAGTTTAGCGTTTTGTGACTAGATAACTTCACAGGTCCATTATCACGATTCCAATTTTCTGAGCTTAATTGTGCAGCAGTACGGTGTACTCCTAGTGCTTCTAGTTTTATCTTTAAGATGTTTTGGCAGGTTACGATGCTGTAGGTCCTCCTTTTGACCTTTCCAGAACACAGTCTGATTTGCCTTAATTTGTGTAATTAACTGTAAATCTGCATCCATATTGTTATTATATATTTTGTATGTTTGTTAGTGTGACAGCATAGAGTAATAACCTGATGTTGGTATCAGAGAATTTGTACTTTAACTGTACGAGTATAAAACCAGGACCAGCGTAAATCCATTCCTAATTTTCAGCTTTGTTTTTTTTTTAACACGGTGCTGCAAAACTTGTCCATAGAGCTAAATCCTTTTCTCTCCCTCTACCAGGTATATTTGGTTTTCTAGCATTCGGTTTTGTTTTCATCACTTTCGGATGCCATTTCTACGACTTCTTCAACCAGGCGGAATGGGAAAGGAGCTTTAGGGAATTTGTGCTGTAAGCATTTTTTTTTTTTATGCTTTTAAATATTTGTTCATCCACTATTATTAATTAATGAATATGTTTAAAACGATTCAGTTTACAAAAGTACCGTTTGTTCCAGATGTGAAGCTAATGTCACTATAGCACATCAGACTAAAAAGCCAATCCCAGAATGCACCATCAAAAACCGGCCCAGTCTGCTGGTGGAGAAGATCAATCTGTTCTCTATGTTCGGCACCGGCATCGCCATGAGCACATGGGTGTGGACCAAAGCCACTATACTCATTTGGAAGCGCACGTGGTGTAGGTAGGTGTATTTAAATGGTGTCTCCTTTTCAGTGACCTTTAAAGTACATTTCATAGTCGGAATTATACTGTAACTCCCAGGAATTCCCATTACGGGATGTCTGCTCCAAGTTATTTGGTCTGTGTTTAAATTCACTCTAAACGCCTTTCCTGTAATCTAAGGATAATTGGACGCAGTGACGACGAGCCGAAGCGCATCAAGAAGAGCAAGATGATAGCCAAGGCATTCTCGAAGCGGAAGGAAATCCACATGGACCCGGAAAAAGAATTGTCCTTCAGCATGCACACGGTCTCCCATGAGGGACCAGTAGGTAAGTACAGCACCACCTGCTGGACAAGTGGAGATAAAATCAGATCGCAATGATCTGCTGAGGTAAAATTAGTATTATGAAATAGAAGAAGTAAATGACAAAGTAAAAAATATACATAATTATGAATAAAATGAAACACTGATGGAATTTGTCACATTTGCATAGCGGGTATTAACTTTGAACTGAATGAGCCGTCCATGGAAATGTCCTCCGCCTGGGCCCAGCACGTGACAAAGATGGTGGCACGAAGAGGTGCTATTTTACCTCAGGACATCTCAGTTACACCCACTGGGACACCTGGTGAGTACTAAAGTTTAGTTGTATGAGATGCTTTTTCTGTTCCCTTCACGTCTTAGACAGTCAGTCATTTTTCAAAATAATTGATTCAGACACTGAAGGAATTATTTCAGAAGAAAACTTTCCTGCATGAGTTTACCCATAAATTATTTATAAACCATAAAATTTAACTATAATCCTCCATAAGTGGGAATAAATAACACACGTATTATGGATCTTTGTTTGAATTTGAACAAAATACAAATACGTTCACCAGTATTTCATCAATCCCTGACTAAAAACGTCCACATTAATGTAAATAATTAAGCAATATCACACAAGAGGGAGTGCTGTTGTACTGAATATCAGCATGGGTGTGTTGGGGTTGGAGGCATGATGGTGCTGCCTGAATGCTCTAGGCATCTCAGCCGTGCTGATATTCATCACAACAGCACTCCCTCTTGTGTGATATTGCTTTATTATGTACATTAATGTGAACGTAAAACACTTGAGACGTGGAGTGATACATATAGTTAAATGTCCCAGTGCTGTTATGCTCTATTATCACTGCTTGTGAAAACCCTCTTATCAGATTATTCAATTGAGTAACGCAGGTAATACTGCTAACATTACCTAACAGTAAAAACTTAAAAATTATATTAAATGATCCAAATCTAAAGACCTACCATGTTAAAGATGTTATATTAAAATGCACAGTTTCACCAAAACACCAGTGTTACTTACAACGGTACCTCTTTGTGCAGTGCCTCCTCCTGAAGAGCGCAACAGACTGTGGATGGTCGAAGCCGATATCTCCCCTGAGATGATGAAACGTAAAAGGAAAAAGAAGAAGAGAAAGAAGGAGGTGCGTACAGTAGTGCCTGCTCAAGAGGACGTGAATTCCCGTCACAGAGACTTCGGTTCCAGCGCTGTCCCTCGCCTCCCAAAGCTCCCGGCGCATCGCAGCCTCGTGGCTAACCTGTGGGACCGCCAACGCAGTCAGCAGGAAGAGAACGTCCTTCCAGGGTCCTTCCCGGAATTCCGTCCTTCATGTCCAATTCCGTACCAGGAGAGATACGGAGGGCTTGGATATGTTCCATCGAGCCAGCGCAGCAGGGAGCCTGGCTTTAACCTCGCCAACTCACTGACGCTAAGCCAATACGAGGGACGAGGTCAGTTTAAACAACCGGCCTGGCAGGCTAAAGGATCGAACGGAGTGTTCCACTATTCAGGGCAGGAGATGCCTCCGTCAGTGGGGGGTGGCAGGACAGGCATAACAACACCTCGATCAGAGGGGAGGAAACCAGTGACCGCACCAATTCACTCCAGAACCAACCTAATGGAGGCAGAACTGATGGATGCTGACTCAGATTTTTGACTTTGTCCCGCATTACGTTGCTCTGAGGAGTTTGTTCACAAAGTGCTGGATACTTTGCACCACAAATGGACAGAAACATGTAAGACAGGTTTCCTGTCTCGGTGCCTATACTCGTATGTGGAGCTCTATGACTGGTTGGGGATAAACTTTTTTATTAGACACAGACTGAGTGCGACCATCTGTCAGTTTTGCCATCAGTAGTGCAGAGCTAATGCTAAGCTAGTGTATTGGACCTCAAGTGCATCTGCGCCATGCATCTGTGTTTGGTGGGATGAAGCTGATGAAGCTGACTTAAACAAACCCCTTAAGGTACAAGAAAATATGAACATCATTCTCAGAAAATGTACATTACAGTTGTGAGATCACATGAAGTATTGCTAATTTAAAAATGATTCGACATGATAATGTTATTTTCAGGTTATTGTTTGTGTGAACTGCGTGGCAGCTTTGCAATTGCGAATCAGTACACTTGGTATCAGGCTGCGTACAGGCCACCTGGGGCAAGCTATGCTAAAGGAGCTTGATACCCCAAGGTAGGTACAATCGCTAAGTTCACAGCATGCAGTACAAGGAAAAAGGCTGCTGCATTAGATTTCCATTCGCTCATTTGCTTTATGCTTTCCTCCAAACTTATTTGGAATTTCAATCAATGCCTAAAACCACCGAACCTCCACTTACCTACAGAGGTCGTTTTGTGTCAACATTAATCTGAGCTATGGCACTTTTGAGTTAATGTGTATTGGACTGGATCATAACACCGTCATACATACAGTATGGCTCAGTCCTCTGGTTTATCCACACGTGACTGTGTTTTCAGTCTTGGCTCATGGAACTGATCTAAACAAGTGATAGTGTACAAAAAGAAATTGTATTCTTAAATATTATTTTTATCTGTACTTTCATATGAAGTTGCCTGGTGCAATTACGAACATGTTTTATCGTAGATGTAGGCTATGTGAACACAAGGGCATTTTTAATGAACTGACTGTAAAGAAGATGTTATCAAAATTGTTTGTGTTTGTTGTGTTGTTCTGCTTCTGTTCAAAGTGATTGCTGTACAGTTCTATCAGAAAGGCTATGTTTGTACGTTAGCATGTTGTTTCACATTTTTTTACTTTTGTACATAATTTCACATCGTGCTTTGGCTCACTTTTGCATTGTATTTTGTATGTTTATTTTTCTTTAAACGCAGAATGTCTTATATTTTGGATTTGACTTGTGCACATTTAAATTTGAAATTGCATATGAAATCCTTTTAATTTAATTAGTTTTTCATCATTTAAACGGTTAAATAGTTATCGATAATGAATAAAAAATAAATTAATTTGGATATGCAATGCAGACAGCAATATTCTAGAATATAGCAACAAAAGCAAATGAGAACAAATACAAATTCAAAAGTTGGTAAAGTAAATCAATCCATTTTAGCTTAATAAATGCGGTCCAATGTTAAGAGATTATTATCGCCTTATGATGAACCTGAATTTGATTAAATGTGTCTAAAATCCGAGGTTCTGCGTTAAATTTAAAAATGATGTGCTGTATATCTGAGAATTTCATTTTTTTAAAAACTGAAATTCAGTTTGCTTTAATTAAAGGCCAAAGCTTCATATGCAATTTCAAAATAAAATGTTAAAATTGAGGGGGTACAAACATCTTTCCATATGTAATATAGAAAGAATTGTATACTTACCTGTACTTACTAACCTCCTGTCCATGCAACGATGTACTGTGCAGTATTTTCACATCAGCAAAATTAAGCTTAGAGATATGGTCATTGTTTGCTTTCTGCAAACCATTTTTTAACCTACAAAATGCAAAATTGTAAAGGTATACATTGTTTTTTTTTTTGTATAGGTATCTAAAAAGGGTGTTCAAGTCAAACAGAGACTTTCCATTTGTAGAGCACGGTTGTGAGAGTAAAAACTCCCTTTATTTCTCTATATAATCCCCTGCTACACTAATGCACTTATCTCATTATTTCACTAGTGCTTGGATACCGTCAAGGTAGAAAGTTTTCTCAGTACGCCAGAGCCATGATAAGACTCTGTTTGCTTCATATCCAAAATGCTGGCCTCTTAGGAACTCCTTTAATAGCCCAAGCATGTGGAAATGGCTTGGAGTGAGTTCAGAACTGTATAGGGGCATGTGGCAAAACTCCCAGCCGAATTTCTATAATGCATCTCTTCTGCAAGTTGCCGAAAATTTATATGTCGATTTTCAAGAAACAGGCATTCTACTTGCCGAATGTTCACGAAAATGACTGCAGTGGGCTCTGAGCCACTTCGGCCATGATAGTCATTCACGGACATACAACATTCTTTAAAACATTTGCACTATTCAAATGTTTTACTGCGGCTAAGAGTCTTATCACAGTACTGTGCTTGAAGTTTTCTGTAAATGTCAATCGGTTTTACACCTTCATTCGTGGTTCTGGTTTAACTTGAACGACCCCTTGTATAAGAGATATAAATACAGGTAAACAAGAAATGCTGTATACATTTTTGAATGACATGATGAATAAAATAAGGTATATTGTTGTATAAATAACTTAATTAAGCCTTACTTTCCACCAACATGTTGTGGTCTCCTTTAGATCTTGATGATTGTTTAATGGTGTCATTAGTAGTATTTTTCTGCCTTCATGGATTGATATCAACAAGTAAACTACCTGGATGATTTAACAGGTGTTGTGATTGATTCTAGAGATCTTGGTGGGGTTAGTGTTTTACACCTGTGATATTAACCTCTGTAATGATCCGAAATTTTAGGATGTTTGCAGAGAAAATGGTGGCTTTCAGGAGAGAAATGGCAAATATTCAATTTAGAGACAAACAAGCGTTAATTACATATTAGATATTCATTAGATTTCTACCAGAATGAATGCACAACATAAGCTCGGAAAGTCAAGTGATATTTCTTTTTTTTTTTTTTTTTGTAGCAGGATCAGTTTGTAAAATATTTTTTATTTACCTACAGTACAGACTACCACCAGCCATGTGGGATATACTGTACAGCTGAAAAATCCTCTGATTTGTATACAACTGACTCAATATACGATTTTTAAAGCTTGCTACATGGTATAGCCTTATGTTAAATTATGTTTTTCAGTTTATAGCCTGCAAAATACTTTGAAATGAACTTAAAACTGTATTTTGTGCATTTGTTTATAGCAATAAACAAAATGTATTTGACACTGTATTTCCACAATGAGTAAATATATATATATATTTTTTCTCAGAGTTTTTTCTCTTTACCTTTTGAAATAAATCAGGTTATGTTGTTAGTATGTCATCTAACTAGAAAAATGCACTGATGGACTGTAAGTATTTATATGTTTGTATGCTTAGAAATACTGTCAGTTTAGCATTATTAACTGTCTTGCTTGTGTTAGCAAAGAAGAGTGTGAGCATTCATTTCAAAGTTAAAAACCACTTTCAGTTTTATTTATATAGCGCTTTAGCTACCTATGGCTACACCTAGCTGTGAAGATTTAATCAGGATATTTATTATTTACTTTAGGAACACATTTAAGGTTAGTTTGTGTCAGGATTGACGATTAGCTATGCAGATTTATAAATATGATGATCTTGACTTGACGATCCTGTGAGAAATACTTTTAGATTCAATTTGTTCTATAACTACCAGTTAAGATTATGAATAGAATTTAAAAACCCTTTAAGAATACTGCACATTGTATGCATCTATGGTATGAGTTACTTTTCCCAAAACTCATGACAGAGGTTGTTATTTAAGTTAGTTTGCTAATGTTAGCAGTAAGATTATAAAAATCTCATGAATCACAATATGTTAGCCTGCTGATTAGTGTTAGCAATAAAGATTGTATACATTTATGAATATAGCCTCAACATCTTAATCTGTAAAAGAAGGTCAATTAAGATAGATAGCTAGTCTTTGATGTGAAATAATGTGTTAGGTTTAATATTGTATGAAACAATAGCTATGTAAAATCATATCAAGCTGAATACAGCCGTGGCCAAAATTTTGGAGAATTACACAAATATTAATTTTCACAAAGTCTGATGCTTCAGTGTTTTTTAAATTTATTTTATTCTTTTTGTCAGATGTTACTATGGAATACTGAAGTAGAATTACAAGTAATTATTAAGTGTCAAAGTATTTTTTATTAATAATTACATTAAGTTTATGCAAAGAATCAATATTTGCAGTGTTAACCCTTCTTTTTTAAGACCTTTGCATTTCGCCGTGGCATGCTGTCAATCAACTTCTGGGCCACATCCTGACTGATGGCAGCCAATTCTTGCATAATCAGTGCTTGGAGTTTGTCAGAATTTGTGGGTTTTTGTTTGTGCTCCTGCCTCTTGAGGATTGACCACAAGTTCTCAATGGAATTCAAGAGGCGTTTCCTAGCCATGGACCAAAAATTTCAATGTTTTGTTCCCCGAGCCACTTAGTTATCACTTTTGCCTTGTGGCAAGGGGCTCCATCATGCTGGAAAAGGCATTGTTCATCCCCAAGCTGTTTTTGGATGGTTGGGAGAAGTTGCTCCTGGAGGATGTTTTTGTACAATTCTTTATTAAGAACGGCTGTGTTTTTAGGCAAAAATACCTTTTCCAATATGATGGAGCGCCTTGCCATAAAGCAAAAAACTACATCGCTCAGGAAACAAACCATTGAAATGTTGGGTCCCTGGCCAGGAAATGCCCTCAGACCTTTAATACTCAAAAGGCAGGTAGACAAAAAAAACAACAACCATAAATTCTGACAAACTCCAAGAGTTGATTTATTTATAATATCTAATTAAAATCTAATCAAACTATTAGCTATTAGCTAGTCTTAATAGAGCTTTATGGATCATTTATGAATATGACTTAAAAATTCCTCACAGCAATCATGTTTATGTTAACTGTTGTTATTTAAGATATGAAGATTTTAAATATAAATGTAAAAATAATGATAATAATAATATCAGTACGTCGTTTTAGATAGCGATGTTAGCACTGAAGACATCCTGTCAGGTTAAATAAGGTTTTGTTAGTTTTGCAGTTTTAGCAGTGACAATGATAAAATTTTTTAAATATGATACATTTTTTTTTTTAACCCTGATGGATCTGGTCAAATTTTAGAAATGTTATCCAGCTAGTTAATGTTGGCACTATATAACAGTATTGAAATTTATTATATCTTTTCATTGTGTTGTTTAGGATTGCTATGGGGCTAGCAATGATAGTTAAATGGTTTTAGTAAAGGTGTATGAAACAATTATAACGTATTATAAAGGTTAGTTATATTATAAATCATTATTCAATATTATTATAAAGTTTGCCCCGCGCGCCACCACAAATCCCGCGGTGAAAAGGCAACCCTTGCGGCGCGCGCCTGCTCCTTGCTGTCAGCAGCGCGCACCAGCCACGCGCATTGGGAGACGCGCACGTTTATTATCTGAACAGTTTAATTAACACGCTGAAGCGGCGTCTTACACGAAACGCAAAACACACAATGTCAACCGATGTGGATAGTCTGAGGCGAAGGTCCGCGGTTGATAGCTCAGGTGAGTGGTGTTGAGCAAATAAAGCCTGCTTTAAAATAAATTCCATATATAAAAAAACATTTTCCCCCAGCAAGTGCAAAAAATGACAGGAACTCGGATGTAATTATGTGCAGCTACAGGCAGGTGATCAGGTTACAGCAGGGCCCAAAGGTTTTAACTTAGACCAGGTGCTCAGCACATAGTGTTTAAAGCTAGAAAACAGTTGCATAAATAAATTTGAACAAACATTCCATTTGTGTGAAATTTTAATTTTGACCTAAAATGAATGCATGAGAAGTGCAAAATATAATATAATCCAAAAAATTAACATCTTTGTTTAAGTACAATAATCAGGGTGTTAATTAGATAAGCGTTTGCTCTTTTTTCCTACAATTTTTAAACACTGCATTTCAAATTGCACTCAATGAGCAATTAAATTTAATTAAATTAGTTTTATTTTTATTTAGAAGAATTTTGCTTTAAAATGAGTGTTTGTGCGGGTGACTTGACTCCCAAATAATTAATCCACTTTGTTTATTTATTTATTAACCCACATTATATAACACTTTTAACATTAATGATCAAAAACTTGGCCTTTATTTAGAGGGCTTATCATTTCCTCTTGTTTGGTCACCTAGAGCCAGATGTTAAACTAATACTTTATTTTTATTTAATAATTTTTATCGTTTTAGAAACTATTATTTCCAGCAGCCTTTGTCAGAAGTGATGAGAGAAGAACTCTCATCATGAAATGTTCAAACGCACACACTTCACATGATGGGACGACAATGATGTTTAATAGGAGGAAACGATTTCAAATGTAAGAAATGATGTTCTTTTTTCCAGACTGAAAGTTCCAGAAAGTATTATTGGTTTAATAGATAACGAGCCTGATGGTTTTGATGGTGATATTAGAGTGAATATATTTGGAAGTTGATATGAACTGGACAGACTAAAGCACTGTTGCAATTGCTCTTTCTTGGTAAAAGTAAGGTCAGCTAAAGGCCACTGGAAATCTATCAGCAGGTAGTCAAGCAACATTGCAGGTAATGTAGAAAAATGTTTTCCAAACTTAGTAGACATTGCTATTGATACACAGATAATATTAATGTGATTATCTTCTGTATAAGATGCACGATGCATGGAAAATCTTTAAAAACATTTTTTTTAGCTAGGTCTTTTGTTCAAACCACACAAAGCACTGTCTCTTAGTATAATTTGTGATTAGTTTGAACAATGCAATAGTCTGCCTATAAATCAATGCCATCTTCTACTTAATATCATTGTGTTTTTGTTATGTAAACCTGATTTTTCTTTTATGTACTACTGTTCTTGGTTAAAAGTTAAAAGCTTATTTTTAAGTCATTTGATAACAAATAACATGCTGTGTGGTGCATGTGGGGTGTTCAGGTGAACAATTTGCTGTGACTTAATTCATGCAACATTTATTTCTGTATGTATTTATTTATGTATTTCCATTGCATTGATCGAGCTCTTGTATTGATAAGAGAGTCCGGAGACTCTGTGACGTCTTCTCCAGCACATCCCAAAGATTTTCAATGGGGCTAAGGTCAGGACTCTGGTATCCAGTTCATGTGTGAAAATGAATCAATCCTGGTCCCAGAACCACTCTTTCATAGTTTGAGTCCTGGAATACGGCCGTGCCATCGGGGAAAAGAAGCAAAGATGTGATAACCTGGTCATTCAGTACATTCTCATCATCAGCTGATTTAATTTTATTTGCCACATAACGTTGCTGAGCCTAGCCATAACATAGACATAACACTGCCTCCAGAGGCTTCCTTTCTGACCCTGATGGGCCGATCACTCTGGAATAGGCTTCGATCTGGACTCATCAGACCACTCGACCTTTTTCCATTGCTTCAAACTCCAATCTTTATGCTCCCTAGCAAACTTTTTTCTGATGAGTTTCACTAACACTAGTTACGCAGCAAGAGGTTGAGGTCATTGTCGGAAAGATGAAACCATCAAATTGTGCTCTGGACCCTTTTCCTACAGTTTTGGTTAAATCCAATCTTTGTGCTACAAGTCCCCTGATGACCAGGATAATAAATCACACTCTCCAGACTGGATATGTTCCCGCTACATTGAAATCTGCCGTCATCAGACCACTTTTAAAAAAAATCCACCTTAGATCCAGAAGTACTTGCAAACTACAGGCCCAATTCTAACCTCCCATTTCTTTCAAAAGTGCTGGAAAAAGTAATTGCTGCACAGCTTCAGTCTCATCTAAAACAAAATA
>JAQMYJ010000004.1:4722427-4744475 GCA_030014305.1 Clarias laeviceps | reverse complement strand
GCCAAAAACTTGCGGTGAATCATGATAAACCGTACTTATGGCCACCGCGTGAAACCGCATAGGTGAGATAGGGGTATGAGGGAGGACGGTGCAGCGTGCTAACTTTTGTTGTATTGTAGCACAGATGAAATTTTCTAATCTGATTGGTCTGAAGGTGTGGATGAATTTTTGCGCTTGTTCTAATGTTTTTTTTTTTTTTTTGTCCTTAAGGTAACAGCTCTTTTTTTGGAGGCACTTAACATTATCTAAGACTGTTAATTATTTATCAAAGTAATTTATCTCGATGTAGAATTGAAGCTGTCTGTAAAGGGACCTACATAAATGAAATGGTGATTCCTTTAATAAAAAGTCTTTAGGACTGTGGTTGATTATTTTTATTTTTGATAACATGCAGTGGGAGCGGTAGAAAAGGTTAAATCTTGGATTGCAAGCATAATTCATTCTGGAAGAATTTCCCCCATAAGAAATAATGAAAACCTATGACGATTCGTTCCACAACCCAAAAATCTTGAGAGAAAAGTTATTAATGCAAAATATAAAGTAAAAATAAAAAATCAACCTGCACTTTACCTTTTGAAAAGAATCCTGGCTGGAGAAGAGAGGAGGAGGGGGGGCTACTGTAGGACGACTTTCTCAAACACACTAATGGAAACACTGGAATCTTTAACAAGGAACCTCTCTAATGACACTTGCCTTTGCCTCTTTTTGCAAATTTCGCGAAAATATTACACTGTGTTCTCATTAAACCTATTGATCTCCCGCACTGCTACGGTCTTTTTAACCTTTTTTTTTTTTCTTTTCACCAGGCCGTTTGCAGTACATTTACTAAAGAACAGTCACTAAACCTGGACACACAAAAAAATGAAAATAAAAATTTAAAAATTATTTCTACATGGACACGCACCCATGTGGTTACAATAACAATGTTATAGTAAACAGTACACGCGAATGGATGTTGACTGTATTAGTGACTCATGTGCACCGAGACCAAACATCTGAGACAATTTCCCACAGACCCACAGCACGAGACAGAAGAACCATTGGCTCAGTTGTGATCACGTGACGCTCAGCACACAAAGTGCACATGTTTTACTTGTATGTCAAGACCTTGCTCGTTTATCAAGTTAAAAATTTATTTTAAATTTTTTTCTCGTCTTGCAAAACACCCGCAAACCCAAGTTACTCGCGATCCAAAGTTTTACTGTACATGTATTCCCGCTAGTAATTTTATGGCAACTAAAACAAATTTTCTGTACATAGTTTAGTTTAAAGCGTATTTTTGTGTGTTAAGTGACAATTTGTACTTTTATATGTGGTCTTTACTTTATTTTGTGGTCAGATATGCACCTTAAGGACTTTTCACCCAGTCTGTGGTGTGATCATATAGTATACTGTGCTCCCAGGGTTTGTGTATGATCATCGGAGGTTGCAAGCACCGCGAGCAGAGGTTCAACAGCCGGTCGGCCGGCGTCAGCTCGGCCCTGCTCTTCATTTCAGTCGGAGGTGAGTGGAGAAGGAAGAACATAACAAATTGAATTTATTTTTTTTCCTCTTGAATTTATATCTTTAACACTAGAAGCACCGCGCCAGTGTCACCTACTTTTATTACTATTGTTTTGAATGGGAAGCTGTTGCTGACACACAATGATCGCTAGATGGCGCTTTCACCCAAAGCAAATAGTTTAGCTACAAGATCAACTTGCACTTGGACAATGCGCCATTCATTCCCACGTTGATAATCAGCGATATTTTCCATATTCAACTGCGAAAACCTACTACAGAGTCTCTAAGGGGACAAAGGAAGAGGAAAAAAAAAAAAAAGTCATGTTTTGCATTATAACCCAAAACTTTTGCGATATAACCCAAAACTTTTGCTTTGGGTATATCGCAAAATTTTGGGGTTATAATGCAAAACATGACTTTTTTTTCTGCCGTCTTTTTCTCCTTCTTTGTCCATCTAGGGGCTTCGTACTATAACAAAAACGAAAGGTCTACTTAATTTTATAATGTTTTGAGAAAATTCATTAGTTTGTTCATTCTATTTGAAGCTTCTGAACTTCTCTGATGTTTTTTTTTAGTGACCGTGCTTTAGATGGAGCAGTGATTTAGTTCTGAAATCGCTTTTTAACTTAAAAAAAAAAAAAAAAAAAAAAAGGCATGACCCTTATGTTCTCATGTGTTATACAGGAATCTTTACCAGCATGTCTTGGGTATTACCGTGAGCTATTTTTAATGGTGCTTTTATAGCAAGTAAAATGTGATGTAATTTTCCCAGACAGAGTTTGTAAAAGTTTCTGACCCATTGGACCCCCTGTGTAAAACTTATCCAACTCAAAAAAGGTTTATGGTAACCTGTACTGTTGTTTAATCAAGTAATGAGGGCTAAATGGATGGACGTTGTCATGGTAACAAGATGATTATTTTTAAATCAGCCCTCTCAAATACATACATTGACACACCATTGTTGTAAATTAATGTTTTGTTTTGACTTTCTGTAGGTGTGTTTTCTCCAACACTGTTCTCTAAGGCGTACGGGACGCTGGTGTGTAACAGCTGCAGTAAACCTCCTGGTAACATCACCCGACCCTTCGTCTGCACGGGCTGCCACTACGATCTGGTGTGTGTGTGTGTGTGTGTGTGAACATGTAACATCAAACCGTGAAGACGTTGTCACCAGGTTGCTTGAGATGAACTTGCTGTTTGTGTTTTCAGAGTGAGAACAACCGCTCCCTGTTCCTGAGTCATATTGAGTGAGTGTGAAACGCACATTTATAACCATCAGTCCAGTGTGTAAAAAATTGGAAGTAAAAATAACTGAATGCTACGTTGTCGTTGCAGGCCTCTGGTGTATACGGTCTCTGTGCTTCTCCCTGCTGCATATTTCATTGGATTGATCTTCACGCTCAAGACGCACACACACATTTATGACATCCACATTAGTGGTGCGCACTGTCATGGTACGTCCCCTAGAGGGTGTTGTTTCCCCGGCCAGTGCTCAAACTCATAGTTTATCAGATTCTTTGGGCGCATTTATGGTGCAGGCTTCAGTTTTCATAGTTTGTGCACAAACAAAAAAATTATTTTAAAATTATTTTTCTGGGAGTAAGCCATGATGAGTCGCACTTTCGTTTGTGTTTCGTGATAATTTTGCTGGCTTGTAGGTGCATTATGGTCATTTTGTGTCTTATGTGCATACTTTTTCACTTTTGCCTCAAGGTGGGCGTGTCTAAGTTACTCAACAGAGCCAATCAACATGATGGTTTACCGTCTATACACAAACACCAGATGCTGTGACATAATCTGGCATTTAACTGCTCATAATTTCCCTTTTAGATTTTATTGAATTTATACCAAAGTACTGCCAAAGTTTTATTACTTACTGTTCAGCCAGTTTTGCGTGATGCTGTGACAAAATCTGGCTAATTTTTCTGAGACTGGTTTTCGGTCCTCCAATGTATGAAACAATATAAAGATATAATTGAAAGAGAGAGTTATGACCAACATACAGACAAAACCTTTCTTTTATTTTATATAGATGATGAAAGCAGAACATTTCCCATCATTTAAGGATCATCGTATAACATGATGGAGAGAAATTTTAATCATATTGAAAAGTTTAAATTTAGGATGCTTAATATTTTATTTATTAATTTTTTTGAAGATAATGTAGTTTATTTATTTATTTTTAAATCATGTTATATTGTGTGTGTGTCAGTGGTAAGTGGCCATGTGGTGAGCTGGTCCAGATGGAGGGCTTTGGTGGTTCTGATCGTGGCCACAATCCTGATAGCAGCCTGCGCAGACCTCACCACCGAGCACATCAAACCCATCATCTCTCACTCCAGTGTCTCGCAGGTCTGGCTCTACACACAGTCTCACATTTCTGGAAGTGCTGATGATCTAACACACACACACACACACACAAGCCCTACAGACATGTCTGATTAACCAGTTAACCACATTTACACATGTATTCTGGATTTGCAAGGCATCTGATTTAGTGTACGAGTCGAATAAGAAGAATATTGAAAAAAGTTTTTGAACATGTAATATTGGTGTTTTTATATTGTTTAATTCTGCTGCATCTCCTGTGATTCAAAACCAAAGATCCATCAATCTCCATCTATCTACAAGTCCTTCTCTGTCCATCTTTCCATCTGTCTATAACTAGCTATCTTGCTTGCTACTGTATCTAGCATGTGGTCTTACTATCTATATCTCGCTGTCTATCTGTCTGCCAAATGGTACTTTTTTTAATTTGATAGTTCCTGAGTAACTACTATGTGATTGTGATGGTGGATCCTGTCCTATGGCACAAAGTGAGAATGTGCACAGTCTGTAGGACGCTAGGATGAACATATTTACTGTATAGAAACAAGCTGATCGGTAGATATTATAGAAGTTTCTAATAAAGCATTCATTAAATATGGGTTAAATAAATGCTTTTAAACATGACTATACTTATTATGAGTAAGGAATATTATGCTTGGTGTGGTGATGTAGGAAAAGAATGAAGGACGAGCTGTTACTCATCACTTCGAAGTTCAACCTCACACCTGGAAGTGTTTTATTCCTGAGCGAAATGATGTATTAATATTTCTTCATCTTAACAATCTTTTGTAAAATGATCAGCCACAAAAACATCCGATGCAAAAACGTTGTCGAGTGTAATTCCTGCTCTGTGGTGTTGCAGTACTTCATCGGTGTTACCGTGCTGGCGCTGATTCCTGAGCTTCCCGAGCTAGTTAACGGGATCCAGTTCGCCCTGCAGAATAACATTAGTTTGAGGTCAGAACTTTTCTCTCACCCTTAACACCTCCTTATTGCTTTTTCTGTTCTTCAGGAAGTCACTTAATGTCTTTTTGTTTTTAGCCTGGAAGTTGGAAATTGTATTGCTGTGCAGGTCTGTATGCTTCAGATTCCACTACTGATCTTGTTCAATGCTATTTATGTAAGTAACAGGAGTTACAAAAGTTAGACTTTAATCTTGTGTTAATCTACGGATATTGACCGCTTCATGTTCTTTTTCTCGCCAGGACGTTGGATTCGCTCTGATATTCAGCGACTTGCACCTGTGGGCGAGCATCTTCAGTGTCATCCTGGTCAATTACATCTTCATGGATGGAAAGTGTGATTATTTCCAGGGTAAGTCTTCTTTATTTTGGGGGAAGGTTGGTCTCATCATTGGTCATGTGCGCATGAATTACATACATTTTATTTACTCCAGGACTGAATTAAGCCCCAAGCTAGGAGCAGCTCAAAGAATTTACTTGAAGTCGTCAAACTCCATTCCATTGGCTTTTACTCAGGACTGTGTAACTAAGTGTAAGGATAATCAGTTTGAGCAGATTGTGATTAAGTGTCTTGAGATGAGCAACAGGGCCGTGTTCATGATCTCTGCTGCAGCTCTAAAGTACAAAACTACTATACATTGTTTAGGCAGGACTGAGGTAGGAATCTGTGGTGTAAACTATTTTTGGTGAACATATCCTAAACAAGCTTCTAAACCTCCAGGACACAATAGTGTCACCTAAAATTATCATCTGGACAAACACTAATATTTAACTTAGTTCTTACTGTATGTGGCTTTAGCTTTGATTATGGCACACAATGTTCCTGTGTTTGAAGAATTCCTCATTCTCCCAGAACCACTCTTACTCATTCGGGAAGAAAAACTCCACAGATGTGATAATCTGGTCATTCTGTACATTCAGGTCGTCAGCTGACTTCATTTTATTGCCACATAATGTTGGTGAGTAACTGAAGCAACCCCAGATCAGAGAGAAGCCTCTCCAGAGGCTTGTACAGTGGACACTATGCATGATGGGTGCTTCACTTCATGCGGTTCCCTTCTTACCCTGACACGCCCATCACTCTGGAATAGGCTCAGTCTGCACTCATCAGACCACATGACCTGTTTTTTTTCCATCGCTTCAAAGTCCAATCTTTATGCTTTCTAGCAAATTGAAGCCTTTTTTCTGAGGAGTCTCGATAACCAGTTGTTTTCTTATGGATGCAACTGATTAGTCCCAAACCTGTGAGTTCTCCTCACACTGTGTGTGTGTGTGTGTGTGTGTGTGTGTGTGTGTGTGTGTGTGTGTGTGTGTGTGTGTGTGTAAGATATACCTTTAATATAAGATATACCTATATTCGTTCCACAGCAGGGAAATTTCTTCTGCTAGCAAGTGTATGGATATGCTCTTTACTTTCACAATTAAACATGGCTATGATTTCTACTGGCCATTGCAATGCAACTTCACCACGCAGTTGAGTGATCTCCTTTCATAACCTTTCCTTTCCAACTACTTTTTTTGACCAAACCTGTCCCCAGCACGACAATGCCCCTGTGCACAAAGCCAGCTCCATGGGGTGTTTAGGTTGAAGTGCAAGAACATAAATGTTTGGCACAGCCACGCTCCAACATTTAGTGGAAAGCCCTCACAGAAGAATGGAGTGCACCATAACCACAAAGGTTGGATTAGATCTGAATGGGACTTTCAACTTAAGCACATAGGTGTGATAGTCAGGTGTTTACATACTTTTGGTGTATAAAACCTATAACTTGAGTAATATCGTGCAGTCACTTCAGTGCTTTCCACCTCTGCGTTTGTCTTCGGCAGGAACGGCTCTGGTGGTCGTCTACCTCATCCTGCTGGCGCTGTACTTCTTCGCTCCGTCTCCCGTCGGCTGCTGATCATCCAGAGCGTTCTCACTGCATTGGAGTTTTCTCTCGTTTTACAGAAGTGTTTCTCTGTCTTTTACTCTAGTGTATCTCTTTACTTCAGGGGGTATTTCGGGTGACGCTTCTCTTTGTGGAAACACTTGATTGTATTGTGTGTGTGTGTGTGTGTATATGTGTGCGCACGTTGGAGATTTATATCGGATTATGTCGGGTGGGGGGGAATACAATCACACCTTTAGCAATGTCTTACGCACTTAAGATTATATATTGTGCCAATAAATGTCAGAAGAAAAACTGTTATACTGAAAACATTCATAAAAAATATATACAGTATACAATTCTTGCTGTAGGTTTACGTGGGACGGGGGACTAGGGTAAGGCTCCTGCACCCCCTGTGGTTGTTCTTAGTTTAATGTCATCTTTGTGTTTGTGAATCAATGCACTCTGCTCTTCTTTTTTGCAAATCACAACCGTGGCCTCCATTTTACAGTTACAAATGAACTGATGTAACACGTTCATAACTGGGGAGACGGTATTCTTTAATGGAAAGCGCTGTTAAGAGTGCAGCCAATAAAAGGTTTAATATAAGAGTTGTTGTTGTTGGTCTTTCGGCTGCTCCCGGCAAAGGGGTCGACACAGCGGATCATCCGGTCACAAGCTTGGCACAGGTTTTACGCCAGATGCCCTTCCTGACGTAAACTTTCTATTTTTCCGGGCTTGGGACCGGCACTGCATCCAGTGGCTGGGGTTTGGGCAATGGCTCCGAACCGAACATGTTCCTTCCGCATGGCAGGAGAAACACCTACCACTGAGAATGGTTTTTGACTCACCCTTGTAGCTTGTCCACAAAACAGATCATGTTCCGTCATGAAACCTTTCCCATGTAAGGAAACTCTTGACTCTTGATGTGTTCACTTGGGGCCTCCAGACACCCCACGTAAAAAAGGGGAACAACCTACAATCTGATGGTGAAACGATTTATGTATGACCAAAGATATTATGTAATCTTGCATAAACAAGATAATTTATACCCAGCCTATTGGTTATAGCGCACCAATGCCAAATTAGATAGTATTATTCTTACTTTGTGTGAAGCCTAAATATCAAAATTTCTTCTTGTCGGTCCCAAGTCTGGATAAATGCAGAGGGTTGTGGCAGGAAGGGTATCCAATGTAAAACTTTTGCCAAATCAATCACACATCATTAACATGACTTCCATACAGGATTGGTCGTGGTCTGGGTTAACAATGTTGACCTATAGGGTGCCAGTGGAAATTGGGCTACTGTTGGTCGAAAAAGGAGAGGAGGAAGTCGTGTTCGTAGGCAGAGGGAGAAGAGGAAAAGCAAGAGTCTAGGTGTGACACTTGGGACTTTGAATGTTCAGACTATGACCGGGAAGGCAAGAGAGTTGGTTGACATGTTGCAGAGAAGGAAGGTGAATGTACTGTGTCCAGTACCAGGTGGAAAGGTAGCAAGGCCAGAAGCTTAGGAGCAGGGTTCAAGTTGTTTTACCATGGTGTGGATAGGAAAAGAAATGGAGTACGAGTTATCCTGAAAGAGGAGTTTGTAAGAAGAAATTTCCTGGAGGTGAAAAGAGTATCTGATGGGGTGATTAGTAAAGAGTATCTGATAGGGTGATTTAGGTGATTAGGATACAAGTTCTCGAGCGAGTTAGATAGAGTTAGAGTGATTGGTGTAGATTTCAAGGGAACAGAAGTGATAAGAATGTGATGGGCAGGTTTGGTCTTCAGGACAGGAACGCAGAAGGACAGATGGTGGTGGAATTTGCAAAGAAGATGGAAATGTCAGGAGTGAATACTTTCTTCCAGAAGAGGCAGGAACATAGGGTGACTCAGGTGGACTACATCTTGTGTCGACATTGTAATCTGAAGGAGATCAGTACTAGTCTGTTTAACAAGATCTTGGAGAGTGAGAGGATCCCAGAGAAATGTAGTGGTGCAGATTTAAAAAAAAATTTTAAGCAAGATGTGCAGAGCTGTGGTGGCTACAGAGGAATAGAGCTGTTGAGCCATACAATGAAGCTGTGGGAAAGGGTAGTGGAAGCTAGGTTAAGGGCAGAGGTGAGCAGCAATATTATTTCCTGTTTAGTATCAGTACAACAGATGCAGTATTTACTTTGAGGATGCTGATGGATGTAGAGAGGTAATAGGGAGTTGCATTGTGTCTTTGTAGACTTGGAGAAAGCGTATGACAGGGTGCCGAGAGAGGAGGCTGTGGTGTTGTATGAGTAAGTCAGGAGTGGCAAAGAAGTATTTGAGTGGTGCAGAGCTGTAAGACAGTGGTGAGATGTGGAGGTGCATCAAGGATCGGCTCTGGGCCACTTCTTGTTTGCTCTGGTGATGGACAGGGTGGTGGATGAGGTTAGACAGGAGTCTCCATGGACTATGATGTTTGCAGATGATATTGTGCAGAGAGCAGGGAACAGGTGGAGGAAAATCTAGAGAGGTGGTGCTCTGAAAAGCAGAGGAAAGAAGGTTAGCCGCAGCAAGACGGAATACATTTGTGTGAATGAGAGACCCAAGTGGAACAGTGAGGCTACAGGGAGCAGAAATAAAGAAGGTGCAGGACTTTAAGAACTACTTTTAGGGTCAACGGTCCAGAATGTGGAAAGGAGGTGAAGAGGCATGTGCAGGCAGGTTGGAATGGGTGGAAAAATGTCAGGTGTGTTGTGACAGAATATCAGCGGGAATGAAAGGAAAGGTGTACAAGACAGTGGCGAGACCAGCCATGATCTATGGCTTAGAGACGGTGACACTGAAGAAAAAAATGAGGCAGCTCAGCTGGAGGTAGCAGAGATGATCTTAAGGTTCTTTTTGGGACCGACAGGATGGATAGGATCGGGAGTGAGTCCATCAGAGGGACAACCCATGTTAGATTTCTTTGGAGATAAAGTCAGAGAGGCAAAATTAAGGTGGTTTGGACTTGTTCAGAGGACAGGATGAATATATTGGTAGAAGGATGCTATGGTTGGAACTGCCAGGCAGGAGGTCTAGAGGAAGACCAAAGAGGAGATTTATGGATGCAGTGAGAGAGGACATGAAGTTACTTTGTGTGAGAGAAGAGGATGCAGAGGACCAGGTTAGATGGAGGCAGATGATTCGCTGTGGTGACACCTGAAAGGGAACAGCTGAGAGACAAAGTATTGGAGTGTCAGGATACAAACTGCTGGCATTATTACAGTCACACAAGGGCATTACGCTTCACATGTGAATAAAACATTTTAAATGTTATGTAAATTTTGGCCATTAATAGGTGAATAGGACATCAGTAAATGGTTTATACTGTGCAAAGATTCCTGGACAAGAATACATTTCCAGAAGGTTAAATACATAAAGAAAAAAAAAACAAACAAAAACCAGCCTTCCTAAGCACAGCGGTCATTTTATGCCTTTTTATTATTACTGAAGCTTTCAGGTTTAAGTTATTGCTTTATTCTTTTTAACCCTCTTTCTTTCCGTCATTTGTGTTGCACACTTTGCTGTTTGTACCACTACATCAGCCTGAACAAGATCAGCTGAAGGTGCAGCAGTTACACCCTTAATTTATGAGAATCTAACAATTTAGTTTGGTGTTGGAGATCTGTGTACGAGTTGGATGGTGCCCTCTTGTGGTATGAAAGGAAACAACACAACTTCATTCTTCATGAACAGCAGGTTCTATCTGGAGGGGAAAAAAAAGTTTCTGCTTGTTGATGCACTTGTAATGGAAAGCTAGAGAGTGTCTACACTAACACAAGTCACTTATTATTACCTAGATGGTAAAAATGAATAAATAAATAAATAAATTCTATTCATGAGGACACTTAGCAGGGTTCCCAATTCCAGAATTGGAGATTTCCAGAAAGAGCCAAATGAGCACAACTTATTGAATCAATAAATTTATTGATTTTCCTAACATGAACACAAAATAAACACAATTATGCAAGTGCTGCCTTAAAACCACATCGCCGGGGGCAGAATCCAGTGGGATGCTTTATACTCTCAAAACCCATTCGTTTAGGCATGCAGAGAAAAATAAAAAGGGACAAAAAAAAAAAAAAAAAGACGAGTGTCCTTGTAGTCCTAACGCTAATTAAAGACAGAACATACAACTAACTTTAAAAGGCAACAGAGTTTAAATTATAGGATGATGACTGGCTTAGAGCTTCATATTAAAGTAGTTGATGAATTTGTCCAGTTAAACTAATTAACCAGATCCTGACACTCAAGACTTAACCTACTTGGTATTAATCAATCATGGATGATGTTTATTCATATAATCTTTTGCTCAGTTAATATTGGTTGCTGCAGTCTGCTACTAGTAAAGAACTCGTTATGGTGACGTTACAGCGTTTCTGCAGTAGCCTTAGTAAGATGCGCGTCTTAGTGCTTGCAGAAATGAAGTGCTGCGTCTCTCTCTATACTTGCCCCGGATTCACACGTACCGTTTGATTATCTTTAATGACCACGCCCACCTGTACGGTGCTGAGTGCTTGGATCAGACGTCCTCCTCGCTCTCTCTATTAAAGATACCTTTTGTTTTAAAGTGTTGTATCAGTGGACTTGTCATGCTCTTGACTTTCTTACGAAAAAGCTCACTCAGCCATCGTCTATAGCCGTTTATCCTGTATACAGGGTCACTGGGGGCCTGAAGCCGATCCCAGGACTCTTTTACACCCCCATCATCTCACACATGCGGTTTGGCATCGCGAGTGACCGTCTGATGTTTCACGATGACCGGCAAAAATAAATAAATAGTAACGTTTACGTTTCAAATCTTTCCGCAAGAAATGAATCGCTACACCAGAGAATTGTGATAAACTGTACTTACAGTCTGACTCTACGCTAGTGAGATGGGGGTGTTGGGGCATGGGGCGCGGTACACCCTAGTGACAATTTGGGATCGCCAATTAGCCTAATCTGCATGTCTTTGGACTGTGGGAGGAGACCCTCCAAGCACACATGCTAACAGACCTGAGCTGGGAATCGAACCCGGACCACTGAGCCACACAGGAAAGCTTTGCTCTGATAATTAACATTAAATTAGTTATTTAGTGTCATCCTGTTTGTTTAGTGCAGCGCCTCCTAGCGTCATGTTGTTGTATCCAAGTTTTTTAATTTCCTCACTGTGGACATGAGCGGACTGATGCAAGTATAGATTTCCACAAAGAAATTAGGTTTACTAGGTTTAGCGTCAGGGATTATATACTGTATGCGCTTAGTCCTAAACATCTGAAAGAATAATTCAAAGCTAAAAAGATAAAGTGCTTACGTCAAGGCGTGTTATTGACACGGACACTGTCGAGAATGAAACGTAGCACATTTAAGTTATTCCTGGAAAAGGCACTGAATCAGTTTAACTATCTAACGTCATCATTTAAGGGAGTGCAAATTTGGCAGAGGAGGGGGAAAAACAAACATTTTATTATTTTTAAAAGCATTAAAAGTAAATTAAAGAGCACCTTATTCACAGTGAATAAAGATCTGAATCAGACTTGAACAGAAAAATACCTCCCATAGACAATATGACAATTATCTTTTTTTTTTTTGTAATATAGAAATAAAAAAAAAAAAAGGGGGATGAAGATTAAAGCAGTGTTTGTGTGACTGCTAAACAACATTCACGCAACATTCAGCCAACGCAGCACAGCGATTATCCGCTTTGCTACATACACAAACCAGCCTGGCATTGCACATGCTCAGTTTTTAGAAATTTTTTTTTTCCTTAGTTGCAGCAGGAATGAAATTTCCTTGAGCTGCAGCTTTCGTATCCCAAAGGCGATCCGAGTTTCTCTCTTCCACGGTCAGTGAAGGCTGAAAAGAAACAGGCGAGTTAAGAGAGGGGGAACCCAAACGACTACCTTCCACTTTATCTTAAATTAATAAAAAATACAACAGGGGGGGAAAAAAAAAATAATCATCCCACAGTTTTTGGTTTTAAGGCAGGCTACATTATAATGATGGATTCCAGACGGAGAAGGAAAGGAAATGTCCTGGGGAGAGGGGAAGGGAATCAATCCTATTTTCCTTTTTATCTTCAGACACTGGCTCAGGTGTGTCGTCCATCCTCCGCTCCGTAACCGATCGCGTGCCCACGTGCACGGCTGGTAAACCTCATTTTAAGCGTTCGATGAGTTCCTGTGTGAGGCCCAGGTTGAGTAGCTGCAGGGTTGAGAGCTGAGCCAGATGAGGGAAGGATTTCAGCAGTTTTTCCCAGCAGAGTTCCAGCAGGCTCGGCACCACCAGCCAGATCTTAAACAGAGAGCCGGTCCTCCTGTTCTCGTGGATGTTCACCACACCTCCGTGGATATACATACAGCCAGCCTAGAGCACCAACACGCAGAACGTTAGAGAGAAACTAAACTCTATTACAAGCTGATCAGATCAGAGATCTCGGGTATACAGATGTGCACACCTGCAATTAAAAAAAAAAGGATCTTTTTTTTCTTTTAAACAAGATAGTCATATCAGAATAATACAGTGACTGAGTCGTGTTGCTGAACCTCTGCCCTACACATTTTAGTGTTTTTTTTTTTTTTCAGCTTTATTTAACTAACCAGCTAATTAACAGACTTTTCTGATTGACGTGGGTATCTGAGCAGGGACGAGGGGGTTCTCTCCAGGTCCAGGGGTTGATAACCTCTGATCTAATACATTATTTGCTCCCTTTCTGATTTTTATATATATATATATTTTTCACACTTAAACAATTGTGTAGTATTAAGATTTGTTTAATGATCTCAAAGATAACCAGAGTAAACACCAATTGCAGTTTTTAAATGAGGATTTCATCTATTAAGGATAAAAAAAAAAAAAAAGCTGTTCAAACCTGCCCACTTGTGTTAATGCAGCAGGACAATGAACTGAAACAAACCTGCAAGTCCACTTTCTAACTGGCTCAAAAATAAATAAATAAGATCCTTAACCAGGCTGTTCATGCTCGAAGACCCTCTAATGTGGCTGAAATAAAACAGTTCTGCAAAGAACAGCGGGCCAAAAATCCTCCCCAGTGATGTGAAAGACTCATTACTGTGGGGGGCAATTACTTTTTTTTTTTTTTTTTTTTTTTACACAGGGGGCGGTCGGGGTTACCAGCTTCACCCCCCGCCCCCCAATAAATGAAATCAACATTAAAAAAAAAAAAAAAAACTGTATTTTGTATTTACACTGGTTATCCTTGTTATATTAAATATTGGTTGATGATCTAAATCATTTAAAATGTGACAAATATGCAAACATATAGGGGGAAGAAAAAAAACTCAGTAAGGGGCAAATACTTTTTCACAGCACTGTATATGCTTTTATAATCCCATGCCCACAACAAGATTACTTTACTTTTACATACTGTAACATACAGCACTGTGGAAAAGTCTTGACCCCTTGAAATCCTAAAAGGTACAGCATTGCTATTTCAAAGCACTGACACTGGAGACTAATTCCATAAACGCTGACAAGTGTAAGATGACTTCTGCCTGTCGATGACGCTGTTTAAAGACTTATGAGAACCGGAGAACGTGCGCAGGTCGGATTCTTATACACCCTTTGACACACGTGTACAATGTAAAGCATTTATTTTTAAATGTAAATAAACTTTTTTTTACCTTTAAATTGTGGTACAAGTAAATAAACTATTAAAAAAAATACTACTACTTCTGCAATTTGTTCATGTCTGTGAAAGTTCACAACTCGGATGTTCGTAAGTCGGGGACTTGCTGTATAACTTTGGCTTTATATGTGATCTCTATATTACAGCAAAGATATTGAAAATTTTAAAATGCCCTGGTTGTTAATCTATGAAATAAAATGTGTGTGTGTGTTGTGGTGTGCTGTGCACACTCACCGGTGTGACAGCAGCACAGTGGAAATAAGCCGGCTCGGGCATCACTACAGGTAGCCTAGTCCACTGGAACGTCTGCAGGTTGATCTTCCACAAATCGTCCAGGATCAACTCGCCATTATAACCCCCGCAAATAAATACATCTACAGACACGGGCAATCAATAACGACGCACAAATACAAATACAAACACAAACAGACACCTGATGCTCAGGCACGATCCACGCCACTTACCATTTTTTATCTGGACACAACTATGACATCTCCTGGGCGCTGGGTACCCTGGCACAGAAGGATCATTAAAAATATATATATAATAATTCAACAATCTGCCCATAATGCCATAAGATGATTATAAAACTCAAAAGGAAAATCAAACAGGATCTAACCTATTCTTTCATGAGGCTTCGTTTTGATCTCCTCCCACCAATTTGTTTCAAGATTGTACGCATGAATCTGAAAGAGCAGATCAATGAAAGAGCAGTGATGTAGGGACGAGGCCTCAGAGACAACCATGTGAAAAAGTGCACAAATGCTTTTTACCTTGTCTAAAGGGTAGGATGTCCAAGAGGTTCCTCCTCCTAGGATGTAAATTCTCACTGCATCATGTGCTATTTCATGTCTGTATCTGTTCAAGACAAAGCTGGTCATTAGATGAGTGATTTTTTTAAAATTATTATTATTATTATTATTATTATTTAATATATGACATGCTGGCGTTTTAATTAATCAGTATAATCACTGGGGATAAATTATAATCCTGGCCAATTTACGTCAGAGATATCTTTAGTACTTTTCTCTAATTCTGGCATAACCTAAAGTCTGTACCACTTAAAAGCGGAGCAGTCAGTTTATCACTTTCTAAGAATTCTGTACTGCAATCTAGACTGGAGTGTTTCTATACTTTGTAAGACTGCATCAAACAAAACACATTCTCTATAGAATCTTGTAAGCAAATTTTATTTTTTATTTTTTGTCATTCCGGATGTGATGGGTCACTCACCGTTCCTCGGGCAGTTCGTCCGGAGGGTTGTATGGATTGAGGTGGACCCACTCGCGTGTGGTGAGGTCCAGTCTGTGCAGGTCTTTGCTGTAAATGTAACCTGTCGTCCCTCCAAACACATACAGGAAGCCGTTTATGATGGCCATTGCCTACACCGGAAACAACGTCTGTTAGTGTCGGGCTCCCTGGAAAAGCTCCGTGTTAGAGGTGTTGCACGTATGAAGTGAGATGTGCATGGGAGCTTGTTTTTAATCAGCTGTGAGCAAACATTTCATACTTTAGTTCAACAGTGGGACATTAACTCAAACTTTTGAGACAAAGGAACAACTGCAAGACAAATCCGCATAAATGTTTCTCCATACAGTGGAACCTCGGTTCACGGACGCCTCCGATAATGAACATATCGCGCACATGACAAAAGAATTTGGCTCAACGTGAAGTGACTTCCAAGTCCCTGCCGAGAAGTTTCATCCGAACAAAACCGTGCTGAACAGAGCGCTACACCTGATGAACGATAACGCGGTGCAGTTGTGCAAACGTGCAGAAAAGAAAAAAAATATATATCTCTCTCTGGATTTAGTAAAAATGGATGCCACGTACAAATCAAAGGCCAAGGAACTAAAAAGAAAAAGAGAAAACCAGGGTTCTGGAAATATTTTTTTCCTGTATTAGGAAAAAAATATATTTAGAAATATCTATAACTACATTTGACATTCTTATAAAATTACAGTTTTTTTTTCTTGTTTCTTCACAGAACCGTTAAGGGTTTCTCAAGAATGACAAACCTACAGAACCTTTCGTAAACAGAGTGGAGTGAACTACACACTATATAAATCACACACACGGAGAGATGAACAGCTCTGTTGCTCCAACTCTGTATACGATCGCAGTCTGGGTTCCTGATTTATTCGATTTGTTCTTAACAACTGAAGCTATTTCATGTTAAATTTCTGTATTGATATTTTTCTTTTTGCCTTGCTTGTAATTGTTGCTTTAAAATCTGCAAAAAGAAATAAATTATCAACTTTCAAATGGTAAAACATCACTTTGGGTCTCATCTAACGGTGCTTCGATCGTTCGGCCGACAATCACTTTATCATCACAGATCGGTCGTCTCCCAACTAGCCGATCACAGAAACAGATACTATTGTGATGGCGCAAAATACGAATGTGATGAGTCACATGACCAGGCTGTCGCCAAGCTAGGAATGTTACCAAGACTTTTTAAAAGACGTCAAATTTGAAACAGTTTTTTCTCCCCATAAAACAAAACCACGTGGGGAACGTCTTAACACAGCAAACCTTATTCAGTGCTTAACAACAACAACGCAGAATGAATAATTTAAACATGAGAAGTTATCGACAAAACCAGCAGCTCAATCTTGTGTAACTCTTGTACTAACGCGTGAGTATAGCAGGACATTTAGATGAGAACACTTTAATCTAATTGTTATCTCTTCTCTCTACACGTGTCTCTCCTGAGCTGCCAGTGATCCAGACCCTCTCTGTGCTCTGGACCTGTCTGACTCGTCCTGGTGTCCCGCTTCTGGTTGGAGATCTCGTGGCAGTGGTGACTGGGGACGGTTCCACTTTTCCACGGAGACGGTCCTGTCCTTGGCTGATGCAGACAGCTGTTCTCTGAGGACTTGTAACTTCAGTCGCTCCATAATTTCCTACAGTCTACCTGAGCCTTCAATAACGAACTGAACTCCTAACGACATCCATGATACTGAACTTCCAGTCTCCTAACACACTCAGTATGACTGCAGATCAATCCCTGCTATCTGTCATCACCCAGATGAGGATGGGTTCCCTGTTGAGTCTGGTTCCTCTCAAGGTTTCTTCCTATTGTCATCTCTGAGAGTTATTTCCCTCAGCACCGTCGCCCTCGGCTCACTCAACAGGGACAAACTGATCATTTTGATTCATATGCATTTTTCCCTTTTCATACAAATTTCCATATATATTTTTTTTATTGTTATGCTATGTATAAAAAAATATATATATATATAGTGTGTTGCATTTATGAAATCTACAGAAAATTAATTTTATTCCTGCATGCAAAAAAAACAAAAACATTTTGAACCCCGGAAAAAAAAAAAAAAAGACGCCGGGTTGAAGGTTACTTTCAAATAAAATACTCTGTCTATTTGAGTCCTCAGTATTTCTAAAATATGACCTGCAGCAAACCAAAAAAAATTGAATTTGAAATATGTTTCAAATCTTCAATCTTCAAATTTGGAATTACATAAATAATAATAAAAAAAAAAAAAAACTAAAATAAATTACATTTTCCAAAGTCACAGGTGCCACAGCGGATGAAAGAGACACATGGAGCCGCAGGTTGACAACCCCTGATCTATACAAATAAATAAATAAAGCCGGTTGTATAAAGCAGCTAGAACGGAACAGAGTGTTGTACGAGTGAAGGCGTGGTGTGGTGTGGTGTGGTGTGGTGTGGCGCTCTCACCTGTCCGTATATCCGGTTGGGTTTCTTTCCTTGGCAGTTGAGCAGAGACCACCGTTTGTATTTAACGTTGCAGACGTGGACGTCGTTCCCGTTGTTCTCTCCAAACGGGATTCCGGTACCGCCAAACACGAGCAAGTTGTTACCGTGCAAGACAGCTGGGAAAAGAAACGACGACATGTAAATACGACGAACGACGAACAAACCATCATCCACACTGTCGCGTGTCGGATTACCTGACATGGAGGCCAACTCTGTAGGCATGTAGCCGTTTGTTTGGATCTGCTGCCACGTCCCTGTCGCGAAGTGATACCTCCAGAGCTCCCTGAACAGAGGGTAATCCTCGTTCTCCGACCCGCCCGACTCATCGAAGTCCGGGTTGTAGCCGCCGAAGACGTATAAATTGGTGTTGTCGGCGACGCAGCGGTGTCCGCTCCGTGCCGGCGGGGCTCTATGACCTGCGGAGACACGAGTTACGAGGTGGTGAGGTGAGGACGGGACACGCGTGCTCGCCTTTCGACCGGCGCTTAATGATCTCAGGATCGCTGTTGGAAAAAACAATTGTTTTTTTTATTAACAAGGATGAGCAAGCAGTCGGAGGCATACAAAGCATCCGTGAACCGTTTTTTCAAAAAAGAAAAAGACAAATTTTGGGTGGACAAATACAGACAAAGACGTTAGTTAGACTGGACAAGGGTCGTCTCGAAGACTCTGTGGAATGAAAAGAAGCGTTGACTGTGAAAATGATGAAATGAAACGGACAAAGACAAGACGATACGCTCTTCCATATCTTGAATGGAATAAAGTCTCACTTGATTCAGATGATAAAAACAGGTGTGAGTACTTACGCACTTCTAAACACAAGCACGCGCACACACAGAGATAATCCCGATCCTGATAATCCGGTGATGTCGACGATTAAAAAACAACAAAAAAACAAAACAAAAACAAAGCTAAGCTTCGAGAGAGAGAGAGAGAAGGCGATCGTGAGGAGGGTGGGGAGAAGAGAAAGCTCGCAGGGGGGGTGGGGAGTAAAATTCAACACGCTCCCACGAGTCTGCTTTCAGGATATGTGGGTGGAGGGTGGGGGGGTTTCAGTTCAAGGGCTGGCGCGTTACCCACCTTCTCTTAAAAACCTGTTAGGGATCCGCAGGCTGGAGGAAGGTTGAGCGAGGATTCGTCGAGCCTGAAGCCAGCGAACTTTCTTCTTAGAGCCTGTCACCACAATCACCACCGCAAATTAGACAAACAAAAATAACAACAACAACAAACAAACAAACAACGCAGATAAACAGAACACACACACACATACATGCACACAACTTGTGTTTTCCGTTCTTAAAATGAACGCTTTCATCTGGAACAAAAGACAGCTGATGAAGACGACAATCGCATCACATTCTCTCTCTCTCTCTCTCTCTGGACAGAGTTTACTCTCACAGAAGTGTGCAAATAAGTAAATACATAAATAAATCAAAGTAAATACATAAATAAATCAAATCAAGGCCCCTGCTTCAAAGCAGCGCAGCAGTCACAAAAATACACCAGAGCAAATCACAAGCAGACGGTGCAGGTAAAACATTATTACGACAACGTGGGCAAAAGAGAAAAATCACCAATGATACAGTGAAACTTCGGATTGTGAGTAACGCGGTTTGCGAGTGTTCCGCAAGACGAGCAAAGATTTTTTATAAATTGTGACTTGGAAAACGAGCAAGTCTTGGAAAACGAGCGTCACGTGATCACAACTGAGCCAACGGTTTTTCTCTTTCTTGTGCTGTGGAATTGTGGGTAATCGTCTTCCCCGCTGGGTCTTAGTGCTCGTCCCTTACTGGTATAATCAACATCCGTGCACGCGTGTACTGTTTACTATAACACTGTGACCACATGTGTGTGTGTGTGTGTGTGTGTGTGTGTGTGTAAAACATAATTAATTTTGTGTCTGTATGCGTGTGTGTGTGTGTGTGTGTACAGCGCGCGTGTAAAGCAAAAGCAAGTCTCATTAGAGACGTTAAAGATCCGTTTTCTCTCTCTGTATCAGCCTAATCTTTGTGTCTGACACACACGCGCACGCACACACCGCCTGCACACATAAATGGAAACACTTATCTGTCTGGATTTAATTTTACTTTTTTTTTTTTTTAAAGGTAAAGTGCAGGTTAATTTGTTTTATTTTTACTTTATATTTTGTATTAATTATTTTTATGTATTTATTTTTGGGGCTGTGGAACAAATAATTTGAGTTTCCATTACATCTTATGGGAAAATTCAGTTTGGTTTACGAGTGTTTTGGAATACGAGCCGCTTCCGGAACAAATTATGCTCGTAATCCAAGGTTCCACTGTAATAATAATAATAATAATAATAATAATAATGATATTTTAAAAAATGACTTCGGTTTGATTGGTTAGATTGGTTGCTCGTTATTCTGGTACAATCACATGCCTTGGACCGCCGTTCAAGCTGTAAAGTTGATATGAATGCAAAATTTTTTATCAAATATGTACAGTTGTCAAGTTTACACTAGAATGAAAGAGCTGCATGATTTTATTTTTAGAGCACGAGAGAGAGAGAGAGAGAGAGAGAGAGAGAGAGAGAAATGATGATGATGGTGAGGAAACGTTCATGGCTACTAAAACATAAATGAGAACAGGAAACAACTCGTCTCTCAGATGTTTCATAACACTGTATTCTCAAACAAACCGTAAGAACAACAACAACAAAAAAAAAACATGTGTCGTTCAGTAATAAATTCTACATCCTAACTCTTAGCAGATGATAACACACTCCAGACTCTTGTGGGAAAAAGAAAAGTGAGCTTTGTCATGCGAGGTGTCGTCCAGCCTGAGGTGAAGCAGCATTTAGTGATTTTGCTAACAATAACGATTAGTCATGTATTAATGAATCACAAGTCACTCTTTTTCCTTTTAACTATTTACAATTACACAAAATATGTAAATATATCGTTTAATTTCCAACCTGAACGTTGTTCTGCAAAAAAATGTCTGAGCCAGTGTTAATTTCTTTTTTTACTGGTACTTAGACGAGACGATGGCGAGATGTCACGGATATCAATTAACAGTGACGACATCAGAATGCAATATCGTTGATGAAAAAAGATGAGACTAAAATGTGGTTTAAAGAAATAAAAACTAATAAAACATTGTCTTTACAATGCACTGCGATACGGTGTTCATTCATTACGGCACGAGCAGCGGTGTTTCCCGGGTCGCGGCGTATCAGGAGTAGTTTGCGTGCGCAGTGACGGGATGTTATAAGCTCAGACGTCTTTAACTCTTCATCATCACGGCAGTATAACTCAGGCCGAAGACAAGAGACGATATTTGGTTCCATTTTCTTCATATTGAACCGGAGACAAAAAGCCGATGTGCAGAAATATCGGAGAGGAAACAGTGGGGGCACACAATTGCTGGGGAAAATACCACAAAGGCATACCGTAAAAATCATCCAGTTTTACAGCCTCCTGTGGTAATTATGTTACCACATGTTAACATAATTATGTTGTGATGTATTTTATTTTGTTCTTGGAGTTAAACCGTTGCCAAACACTTTAAGCCAATAGGTTAGCAAATGATTGTGACAGACAGGAGCTACACTATCCCTATAATAGTCCAAGTGTTTAAATTCATAAAAATAATTAATAAAAGTTTCAAAACACTGTTTTGTTCATACTGCTCCTATTGTTTTGTAGTTTAAAAAATATATGGACATGCAGCAGTTGCTGTGATGGTTAAAAATAAATATAATTAGCTGAAAACATCAGATGAAAAGATACATTTTTAATGTTAAGATAAGACTAGATTGACTGTAGGGTTAATTAATAGTAATCTTCTTGCTAAAATGTTACACTTTCATTGACTAAAACTAGACTAAAATGCTTAAAGGTTCTTCTGACTAAAACTAGACTAAATTCTTAAAGGTTCCTCTCTAAAACTAGACTAAAATGCTTAAAGGTTCCTCTGACTAAAACTAGACTAAAATGCTTAAAGGTTCCTCTGACTAAAACTAGACTAAAATGCTTAAAGGTTCCTCTGACTAAA
>JAQMYJ010000004.1:4702982-4717471 GCA_030014305.1 Clarias laeviceps | reverse complement strand
CACCTAATTGGTCTAAAACATTTTTTGAAAACTAATAAGTCTGCGAATAAGATCATAAAATACTTTTTCTTTGTGATTCCTGTTCAAGACACTTCGATAAGAATGGCTGTATATTGTTAATATAGGCAGAGTTTAATTTTTTTACAGTTTCGATTGTTGGTGTGTCTTGTGATTTTTTTTTCAATTAAAAATGTACCTTGGCTCAAAAAAGGTTGAAAAACACTGGCCTAGAGCACTATTCCTTAAGACAACAGTAAAAATACAGTATAAGAAAGCCTGGCTCTCTCTTTGGAAACAAAATATGTGATCAAGACTTTTGTACAGTACTGTATTTTTTTCAACTATTCTTATGGCAACAATTTTATCTTTTAGGAAACAGATTTAAAAATCTACATAAATCTATTGATACAATTGGAATGTTAGATATTACAAATATGATCAGAATGAAAGGACAATGGTTAATCCACGAATGGTTTTAAAATGATCAGAGCTGCGGCCTAAATTAAATGTTCGTATTGTCTGTAGTATTTTAATGCAAATTGCTTTTTAATAAATTGCAACTATTAGTAATCGTAACAATTGTTACACCCTAGAGAAAAGGGCATCACTACACGGAAAGACATTATTCTTCACATTTAGTTATATCTTTGCTCTATCAATCACCCATATTACAAAACATGTGATTTTCACATCAAACACAGGGGTCCCGAATGAAAAATTAAGAAAGTCCAGAATCGCACTTGGATATCGTGATGATATCGTATCGGAAGGCGACCGATGATTCCCATCGATAATATACTGTATCACCTTTATAGCTTTTCCTTTGAGATTCTGACTCAATTATTTTGTCATGAAGGTCAAAATCATTTATATTTTTCTTTCCTTTGCACTGTTATACAGAAATTCATCACAAAATAATGTGAATTTTGTGAATACAATAATAACAACAATAATAATAATAATCAAGCAAAACAACAAACCAGCAAACAGATATAAATACATATAGACAGAAAGTAGGAGAATTTTCCTGACAGGAATCTTGCAGAGGTCGGAGCGCGCGCAGTTAGCTTTAAGCTAACCATTTATATATATATATATATATATATATATATATACACACACACGCGCGCCCGCACACAACTAGTTAACGAGATTAACTAGTACAGTACTTAATAACTTATGACATACAGACGAATGAGTGAATGATGTATTAACCTTTACTGACAGATGGTCAAAAACAATTAATGACGATAATAATAATAATGTGTCTGGCTAGTCGAGTTAGCTAGCGTACAGGACAGCTAGCTAGCAACAACAACCCGATAATAACTAGCCGTTAAGGTATAGTTAAGCAAACATCCGCTAAGCTGACGACACGACACACATTTCTATAGCGTAACAGTTATTATTATCATTATTATCTATTTATTTATTGGTATATCTTGGCATCATCGTTATATTACCAGCGGTTTTATTTTATTTTTTATTAGTGTTGTTGTTTGTTGTTGTTGTTTGTGTCTCCACTGACCTGCCACTCGGAGAGAAGGGTTCCCTGACAGTTTCTCAAATTTATTCAGCTGCTCCGGGCTCTGTGCATCCTCTGCGGCCGACATATTTGGCACAAACGAAATCAAATCATCGATTCGTTTTTTTTTTTTTTTTTTTACTAAAACATAAAATCACTTTGTTTACGTACAAAACAATGCAAGAGAAACAATAACGCGTCCCATAGTGTTCACGGATCTGTCTCCATTCGCTGCGGCTCGGCGGGTGAAGGCAGAAATTAGTTTCCAACATGGCCAAAGAAACGAGACGGGGAGATTTTTAAAGTTTCAAAATAAAGGTTTTGCACATGAAAGAGGAAACCAGTAAGCCAACTGGACTTTGCAGATGTTTCTTTTATCGTCACAACAGCTGGATATAGTCCTGAGTCTATATATTAGACTTACGTGAAAGTGGCCTAAAGATTATGTATGAAAAATCATACTCAATTAAAAGTGGAAATATTCACAGCCATAAAATATAATCAAATACAATTTTAGTAAGTCGAGGTCAAAAAGCTTCGACTTTAAAATGTACTTAAATACGAAACACTAATATGCACTCTTATTTAATTAATACTTGACACCATTTGATCCAGTTAATAGTCAAACACTGTCTTCAGTAAAATCTGAACCGCACAAGATTCATCGATCTGTTTCAGCTCAGTCAGGTGTAAAATTTTAAAGGAAACCTTGCACCTGCACCTAAACTACCTCAAGCCTTATAGATATCTTTGATGCTTGCTTTGGTATGAACACGGTCAAAAGACTGATTTATACAGACTGGAAAACTCACTCTCCTCCATCTTTTCAAAGGTGGATGTTGAAAATGGTGTCTGTTATCAAGATAGAAATATTGAGGTACATACTATACAAATTATCAGGAATTTTGGGATCCATTTCTTGCCTATCTGGACAATCTAACAGGACAATCTCAAAGATCAGCTGATGCAGGAGGACAAAAAGAGTGAAACTAATTGGTTGCATAATTCTGAAAAGTTGGGTTTATAAATCTCTATTTATAAAAAAAAAAAAAAAAAAAAAAAAAAAATTTTTGAGCATGCAACAGATGCAACATCTGAACAGCCCCAAAGACAGTCAAAATACACAACAGCCTTTTCTGAGAAATAGCACTGTATGCATTCAAAAAGCTGCCTAAACATTTAAACAAAAACAACATGGTTGCTAAACAGAGACACTGACCTGTTCTTTGCATATTTAGATCATGACATCCTCACCGCACAGGGGACATAATGCAGAATGACAGGAGGCGGAGAATTTTCCTTCTCCGTGAAAGCCCAATGTAATTAAGTCCCAAATTCTTTGATCTTTCTTCTATTTATTAGGGCCTGAGAAATATGACAGCAGGACTGTGACACCATAGTGACTATGATGTCATAGTGCCTTGCTATGATGATGTTGATGTCTCATAGTGCAGATGTCATAGTAAATGAGGTCCCTATTGCTTTTCTAAGGATTATTATTTTATTTTTTACTAGACCTTTGGATGACTTGACATAAAGTAGATTGTTATACAATCGGTGGATTTATATACAGGGTAAATAACTCCACTGTATTAGACCAGATGAATATGGGAAATACTAGTCTAATCTAATATTAGCAACCAAATAAAATGTCACAACATAACCCAATGATATATAACCGGTCAATGATGGCAAATTAGTAAAACATTTCTCAACTTTTTTTTTTTCTCTTGGAAAAATACTTGAATACGAGTTCACATATTGAAGTTTAATCATTCACAAATTCAAAACCTCCCACATTATATGACCAAAAGTATGTGGACACCTGACCCTATGGATTTATTTGAACATCTCATTGCATCTGCTGCTTTCAAAGAGATGTGGCTCATTCAGCTACATGAGCAGTAGTGAGCTCAGGATATCAAGGGGAACGTGTCGAGAAGGAAGAGCGAGTGGAAGTATCAGATAAAGCAGACAGAGTTCAAGACACAAACATCTTGTCAAGACAAGATCAAGGAAGGCTGGTCTGGAAAATCGGCTTTGAGAGGCAGGGAAAGATGATGGAGAGTGAGACCTACAGTTGTCCACAAACTTTTGACCATAGCCAGCTGACAGGGCAGATGGGTTAGAAATCTAAAATCCAGGTTCAGAAGAGTTACTTGTGAAGACATTTTCATTTTAAAAGTGTGTCAGGAAATCAGAGTTTACAAATCCAGAGTGTATACACAGGAGAGTACCTATTAAAAAAAAAATTATTACATTATTACATTATTAACACCTCATAATGCTAACTTTGTTCTATATTTCTTCATATATTTTCTTATATTGTGTATTTTGTACTGTAGAGTTATTTTATTTTAATTTTATATTTTATTTTATTCTTTCTTAGTTAAATTTACCTTCTATTTTATTTTTCATATTTATTTCCTATTCATAGTCTTTTATTTTAAGGTCACGAGCAGTTGTCTATGCATTTCACTGCATATCGTGTATGTGAATATGCATAGACTGTGTATGTGACAAATAAAATTTGAATTTGTATTTGAATTTAACGCTGCTTGTTGTTTAGTGTATCCACTAGAGGGCGACAGAGACTTACTCTGCTTGTTGTGTTTAGTGTATCCACTAGAGGGCGACAGAGACTTACTATGCTTGTTGTGTTTAGTGTGTCCACTAGAGGGCGACAGAGACTTACTATTTGAAAATGCTTCGTAAGCACTCCATGGTTCCTACACCAAGGAGGCTGAAGCTAAAAATTTTCTTTAAACTGATCTTCACAGCACGTTAAGCAACAAATGTAGTTGAAAATATTAATTTCTTTTAAATTTGACTCCTCAAAAGGTTTTGCTTTTGACTCTGCTGATAGCTTTCACAGTTTATGGGCAACTTTTTAGAGTTCAATGATCTGTAAAGACGAGGACAAGTCAGTGCTAATGGTGTCACCTCTTCAAATGTGAATTAAATTCCAGTGAGGAGGGGAATGAGTTTAGAAGTGTGTTATATGTCTGAAGTACACTCAAAAATAACAATGTCAAAGGGAATGAACATTAAACAGCAACAACAATAATAATTATAAAGCCTAGTGGCTTGTAAATGTATGCCATATACAGTATGATTAACAGCAGATTTTTATTACCTTTAATCTTGGCAATCTGTCAGCTCATACTTTATCTTTATGTTCAATATTAAAACATTCAGTCTCTGACATAACTGTAGTGGAAACGTATTTATTCTTGTAATTTATTCTTAAAAAGAATAATAACTGGTACACTATATGGACAAAAGTATTTGGCCAAATCTGGTAATTATTGAATTCAGGTGTTTCAATCAAACAGACCTCTTAACCCCAGTGAAGGACAATCTTAATGCTTCAGCACACCAAGACATCTTGGACAATGTTCTGCTCTTTTCCATTCCAACATGACTGAGCTCCAGTGCACAAAGCAAGGACTATAAAGACATGGTTTGATGAGTTCAGTGTGGAAGAACTTGACTGGCCCCAACACAGAGCCCTGACCTCAACGCCATCGAGCACCTTTGGGATGAACTGGAACGGAGATTGTGAGTCAGGCCTTCTCGTCCAACATCAGTGTCTGATCTCATAAATTCTCTACAGAAAGAAAGGAATTCCCACGAATTTCCACAGAAACACTCCAAAATTATGTGGACAGCCTTCCAAGTAGAGCGGAAGCAGTTATAGCTGCAAAACCAACGAGGGACTCCCTATTGAAGTATACTATATGTATTTGGATACAATGTCACTGAAGGTATGTGTGTATATATAGTGTATATCGAGTATAAAGTATAAACAATTCTGTACTTACTTGAATGTTAAAAAGTAATGCTTTTATAAGTAAAACATTTACTTTTCTCTAAAACTCTCGTTTTAAAGTTATGATCTAAAATGAATACTTAGTGAAATGGTTTCTGTGGTGTCTAGCAAGCTTGAAGAATTTTGGTGCCTTCCTCCATACAGAATATTTCACATTTTTTTTCACATTCTTGGGTTTGTGCTTGTGGGTCACACCAAGAGTGTTCAGTGGTCATTATTAAACATTGATTTTGTATCTAATGACTGTTGGTTTGGCATCATGGTTATCTATCATTATGTGTATACTGGTAGCAAGGTGGTGCAGTGGTTAGCACTGTCGAGGGTCTGGGTTCGAATCCCACCTCAAATCTGCGTGCGTGGAGTTTGCATATCTGTGGGTTTTCCCAGGATACTCCGGTTTCCTCCCACAGTCATGCAGATTAGGTTAATTGTTGTTCCCAAATTGCCTGCAGTGTGTGTACTGTGATTGATATGTTTTAATGCATACATAAGGTATTATACAGTTATAATTCTATATGAAAATACATTCCAGTTCATAGTTACTGTATAAGGTGTAAACAAATTAAGTATAAATATTGTTTATTTCTATTTTTATCAGCCTAATATTCCTAAGCATATTTTTCACAGTGCATTATAAACAGATATAAAGCATTATAAGCATCACTTACTTAACTTATGTATAAATGCATTAAAAACAGTGCTATAAACTGTCATTTACTACTTTTATAAATACTGTATGTATAATGCATTATGGATAACTTATAATATGTTATGAATGTATTCTTTAGTCATTATTTATATAGCCCTGATAGGAAGTGTTACCGAAACAAATAAAATGTCCAATAGTTGATAATGATATGATGAAGTTTTTTGTAAGGAGACATTTACATATTTAGAATTTTAAGAAGGAGTCGCCAGTGTCAGTGCTTCAGTAACAGTCAGAGGTAAAGCTTTAGGATTTGTGAATAGGAAAAAAGAGAAAGGAACAATTGTTTATAGCTGCTGTAATGTAATGTAAATGAGAACAGAAAGGTGTTTCTGTTTAGGAAAGGCTTCAGTCAAAACTGAATGACAACTTAGGGGTGCTTATGAATGTCTGTGATGCCTGTAAACCCAAAGTGAAAGGACATTTTCCATTCATTACACTGTTATGGAGCTCTATTCCTATTTATCATTTATGATTTAATATTATATGGCACAAGTGCTTTAAGAAAGTGTAATAAATAGCAATAATGTTCGAAAGCATCACCTTTACAAGAGGCTTATGTCAAAACTCGTCTGGTGGCATTACAGGTTTTATTGCAGATGGTTTGTGAAAGGCTTATAGAATATTTTTGATAGTTACAGTACTATACTGTCATAAAGCACTTTCTCCATATAATGATGATTGGGAATAGTGCTTTATGACACTGTAAGGAAAGTAAAATGCGCTATTGTGTTACAGTTTATAAGCATTCATAAAGGATCTGCATCTTACACTGTTTTGTACAAGCTGTGGTAATGGTTATGGCTTTTATATGAAGTCCATATGTAGGGACGATTAAAAACACTATACAACAGGGATACTGCATGTGAACATACTACCTGATTTTGAAATTAATTTGAAATTCAGCATGCTGTATCTTTTCGATATGAAAATAACACACTTAAAAAAAAGCCACATTTTTCATAATAAAGTTTATTCTATTTTACAAATAGTATTTTGTCCTTGACTGCAAAATAGGAATGCATTATATTTACATACACAGGTATACAATTAATTATAACAAAGTTAGAGAAGCTCGCCTTTCCCGCCCGTCTCACTTCTCTTCCTCCTCTTCCTCCTCCTCCTCCTTCTTCCTGTTAGGATAATTCTGTTATCTCTCCTCCGATATGGAAATAGTAAAATTCTTTTCTAACGGGTTTTCTGAAACACCTGCTATAACACTGAGCTAGAAGGACATTTTTAAGTCTTACAAAATGTTAAAGGTGGAAGCTTTATCAGGTCCGTTACAGACAAACAGACAGTCGGACAGACGGAAGGACAGACGGCTGAGGTTCACCCAGCGACACGTGGCAGTACATGAAAGATGGATATAAAACAGAACACAGGCGTATCACAGAGGCAGTCGCTTTCTGAGTTTGGACTTTTTTTTTGTTCTTCAATGAAATACTGTGACTGAGGGTTAATCTGGATCCTCATCTTGCTTTAGACTAAATAATAATAATAATATACACAATCTCAAGGCTTATTCATCACAGGCAGTTTCAGAATTCGTGAGCTCTGCCTCCTGATACCCCTGTGTGTGTGTGTGTGTGTGTGTTTCAGTGACTCTCCAAGAGCATTTGTAGACCCGAGCTCAAACCAGTCACGGGAACGAAACAGAATTATGAACCTGAATGAGAACTCACTACATCTCTAGGCAAAGTCAATCAGAAACTGAAATATTTACATACATCTGGTGCTTTATTGTGATCAATACACTCTTAGAAAAAAAAAAAAAGATTTGAATACTAAAGAGTAAAAATACCTTGAATATGGTCAAATCTATAACCAGAATTTCATTATGTGATGAAAATAAAACTATAAAACTAGCCTTGTATTATTTTTAGACATTTTGACCAACTTTTTATCGTCAGATAACGTTGCGTTTTATTATGCACTTATATCTAGAAGCACGATTATCGACAATAAAAACTGTTGAAAATATTTACGAGCTTTGAGTAAGAATGCCGTAGATTTAATCATCTCCTATTTATACTATTTATACTGTAATCATCATTATATAATAAAAAAATATTAGACTATATTCATGATTTCTTTTTTTTTTTATTGAAGGTCACATTTGTTAGGCCTAAGATTTTTTAAAGTTTTCTTTGGCTGTAACCAGAGCAACAGGAATCGTTTCCCAGCCCTTGCTAGAATCAGCTACGTTTCTATCCTAGCTCGCTGTCTTCTTTATTCTTAGATTAGATTTATCCATATCAGCAATAGAGAAATGAAGTCTGGTGAAGAGAAGGTCGGTCACCTTTGCTGTAGATTCAGTGTGTGACTTCAGCTTCACCATGGAACGTCCTAAACCTTCACAGTTCACAGATTTTAATTGGAAATCTAGCAATTAAATATTTTCAATTCAATCTCTCCATACTGGTCATTTTTCTAAGCACTTTGTCTCTATGGTTGTTTTTTCTCCCAACCTGCGACCTGATTGATCAGGGGGTCACTGCGACCAATAAAAACACAAGTTGGTCATTACAAAATGGCTATTTTCTGTAGAAAAGTGGAATGTGAAGCAGCGAGAAGAAAAAAAAAACACGCCAAAAGTAACCCCAGCTTTCTTCAGCTGTATGAAAGGTTCTGTGTAGAACCCTATAATCATAATCAAGAAGGATTCCAAACAAAAACCTTTTTTATTTTTGTTATCCACCTGATTTCCTACTTTTTAAATTTTATTCCCATGTTCCTCCTGCCCACATCAGCAACCGCTACCATCCAGAGATGGCAAACAGTAACAGGCAAAATTTCGGACGCACCTTCTAACTCCATGGTCGTTCCTGATTTTTATTTCTTTCTACACTATAAAACAAGGCTGAAGGCGTTTATCCAAAATCTGCAATAAGCTCCTTTGAACAGTTGATATTGAGATGTATATCTGCTACTTCTGCTCTGTAAATCCTTCATAACGGCTCTAATCTGAGGTGCAGGTTGTTAATTGGTGATTTCTGAGGCTGGTGACTCTAAATGAACTTCTCCTCTGCAGCAGAAGTCAGTTTTGGTCTTGCTTTCCTGGGAAGGTCTTCAGGAGAGACAGTTTCATCATGGAGCTTGATGGGTTTTGCAAATACTGTTCTTGCAAGAACTGCTCCAGAACAGCTGACCTTCATGCCTTAACTGACTGCCGTTGTTACTTAATTATCTAATGCCATATGTTTAAAAAGAAATCCAGTATTGTTGAAGAATGTGGAAAATACATCACAAAAAACATTGAATTAGAAGGTGTGTCCAAAGGTTTGACTGGTACTATATGTGAACCCGCCGAACTGAAAGCTTTTCAAACTGCTGCTCGTGCATTGATAGAGAGCGACGTAACACTCTGAAGAAAGTACTTTGTTCTCTTTACTCCCGTCTAAGCCTGGGGAATGGGAAGCAAACTCCAGATGATTAACCAAACACTCAGGAGGTGAAGAAGAACCTTAACTAACTGCCTTATATCTGTCCTGTACTTGTACTTTATACTCGCTTTTGTTTTTCATTCGTGCTGTTTTTTTTAAAAACATCTACATATACTGTATATATTTTACATTGTGTTACAATTTTGACAAAAAAACTTTCTGAATCGAATTGAAGTACATACAGTATGAACTAAAGATCTAAATCTCTTTTTTTTCTAAGAGTGAAGCACCACAAAAACAACTACTACAATGGAAAAAAATAGCTACCTGAAAAATCGCAGTAAACAGTCCTGGTCAGGAAATTCATCAAAGGTGTATTAAAAAAATAAAATGAAAGGTGCATTTGCATGTTTTTCATGGTGCAGCAGTAAGAGTAACGTGTATTGTGCAGCTGTTCGACGTGAACACGAGCGATAACGGCTAACGGCTAAATAATCTACCTGAGGGACTGTGACGTTTCTTCATGACGGCTGACGTGATCATCTACTTGTTGATCATCTAAACAAATCCTTAAAAATCAGAAGTTCCTAGTAGTATCAGATAAATAGCTTCGGTTGCAAGGCAGTTTCATTTCATAACATCCAAATAGGTCAAACATGCAAAGGGTATAATATACTATACTCGATTACGGCATCGATCTTATTATCAGTATTATCATAACTGTTTATTATTTAACACTTTCACGAAAACATGAGGATGACCGGCTGAGTCGGATAAAGGTTCCACCTTAACAGAAACTGTGGCTTTAAATGGACGGATTTTTTTTTTCTAATTTTTTTTTTCATCTCCCTTGTCTTGTTCTTCCAAGCAAAAGAAAGAAAAGAACACATCCACATCATCGTTTTAGCAAGGCTTATTTTTCTCTAAGGTTCCATTGTTTTTTTTTTCTTTTCATTTTTAATCAAGTTTAAATCGAAGTACATGCGCTTAAAAAAAAGCCGATAAAGTACCCAAAGGGTCGGATTTCCACAACTAGGTCTCAAATCACCACATGGAGCACTCTGTCAAGGCAAAAGAAAGGTCAAAGGTCAGAGGCTGAAGGACAGAACGGTGCTTCAGAGGTGTCCGTGTCACTTTTTGTTTTGTTGTAAGTCATTTCCGAGTCTCTGTCACATGTCAGGCTTCGGGGACTTTTTTTGTTTGTTTGTTTGCGTTTTTTTTGTCTATTTTTTGTAGAGATTTTTTCCCCAGCTCAGATGGACGCCGTCCACTTTACACAGCCTTCCTCACGTGTACAAACAAAGTCTTACTCACTCGCGAGGATCAGATAGCAGATAGTCCTTTGGTTGCGTGTCTGGGGTTCACCACCTAAATCCACGTACCTCCATTACGTCATCGCATCATCTCCTTTGGTTTTTTTCTTTTTTTCGTCATTCCTCATGTCATTTGTGTAACTGCAAACTCTGTGGCAGTGAACGACTCGTTTCTTTCACACAACATGACGATCCCTGTATCAGTGACTAATTCTAGTAGAGGCTATGAATCTGAGGCAGCTACAGAACATGTGCTTGTTTTCAAAGACAATGATCCTTAAACCTCAACCACAAAAAGCCCAGAGGAAGCTCTCACAGCTGGACTAAGGTGTGTGTGAGTGAGTGAGTGAGTGAGTGAGTGTGTGTGTGTGTGTGTGTGTGTGTGCTTTCATCAAAGGCGTCAAACCTGTAGGATTTTTTTTTGTTTTAATCTTGCGCTCGTTTCCTTAACAAAGCTCCAGTTTGGTAATGTGCCACAGACATTCAGCGTCCCAGTTGTGCCATAAACCCGATTTCCAATGTTCCCAGTCTGCGTGTGTCTCTTTTTTTGTCTTGTAAACTCAATGAACTTCAAGTTTTTTTCTGGTCTGATAAAGTACCGAAAAGCTTGTGTTTTGGTACCACACTCGGACTCTATCGTAGTGTCACACACAACCCTAGTCGATAAAATGAGAACACCAATGTTGTGGAGGTGAAACACTTTGCTTAACAGCTATATTTTTAAAGGCAACTTAAACATAATAATTAAAAAAAATACATTATCCCGGGGGAAGGAGAGAGGGGTTCGCAGGCAGCACATCCAGACACCCAAGCCCCCCTCTCTCCCTCCCTGTTGCATCATGGGTAACGTAGCAGTCTCCAACTCCTTGGCCCGATTCTAGTCATCTAGGAAGCAGAGCTTTAATGCGATGCGAATTCTTGGTTGCTTGGTTGGTTGATAGGAAGTTTGCGTTTGCGAGAAAACTGAAGATGTACAGGTGCTCAGGCACGGCTCGGTTGTTTTTTTTTTTTTTTCCTAGTTTTCAGACGACTGTCCCAGTGCTCTCTGGGAAACGTGGTCCTCAGCTCTCCAGGCTCATGAAGGCGACCACCTGTTCCAGCTTGAAGGCCAGTCTCTGTTTCCTGGCACCGTCGTCCTCCTCCAGCGAGCACACAATCTGCCGGAAGATCAAAGTCGACATCACTTACAATGGGAAAAAAAGAAATACGGTAAATTTCCGTTAAATGAGACATATAGAATAATACAATTCCCTGCACGTTGTTTATTTTTTGCTAAATTCATGCATATGCTTGTAAGCAGACACAAGCTGCAGCAGAGCCAGTTGAACCACACAGCAAACTCCTCAGTGTTGGATTAACACCTAAAGTGCTGTATTTACACCTACGGTGTTCATTTGCGTCCAGCTGGACACAAGTAGAAGCCAATTAAACACTGGGGATTTGATGGATTTCGCTGAAAATGTGGTCCACAATGAACAGCATGATGTTTAACCCCAGCATCAAATTAACTTATAATTCTCTTAAATGGGACCTTTCACGCGAAATTCATTTGTATTTTTTTTATTAAGCTTAAATTATTTGTCACATACACTTTACAGCACAATGAAATAAATTTTTTCTCTCTCTCGCATATTCCACAGGGCCTTACTTAAGGGCTTGACAGTGGCAGCTTGGCAGTGCTGGGGCTTGAGCCCCCATCCTTCTGATCAATAACCCAAAGCTTTAACTGATTGAGCCACCACTGTGCCATCTTTAGATATCCAGTGTGTGCACAAAATGAGGAAAATATATATATTATATATATTTCTTCACTTTTGTATTGGGTGGGGTTTAAATAAACAAAGTTAGATTTTTCCCCTAATGTGACCTCATATAAGAAGATCCCCCTCCTTCCACGAAACGATGCTCAGCTCTCCAGTTGGATAGGCGTAGCTCAGTAGTAGCTCATTTGCACAGACACCGAAACAGTGCATTTGGTAAAATGACTAAGCATAAACACATAGACTTCGCAAGAGTAACATATCGGACCTTTAAACAGACCTTTGCATATCACAGCTTGTTAGGAAGCTGGTGTCAGAGTGCAAGATCAGCCATGACAGTAGCCCCTGGAGCTCGACAGATTTAAGGGCCTTGAACTCAAGGGGCCAATAGCAGCAACTTAGTGGAACTGGGACTTGAACAACTGACCTTCTGATCAGTAACTCAGAGCCTTAACACTTAACTAAAAGTTGCTAATTTCTCTTGCTCTGTGAGAGGCTCAAACTCACGACCTTCAGATTATGAGTGCTACCTGTTGCGCTAACAAGGCTGAATGTAAACAACAACGTCTTGCAACATACAAGTCTGGATGAGCGACATGAACAAGACTGAACATTGACGTAACATGATGACATCATCACCAAGCTTCACGTGGCACAGTATTTATGGATGTTGTTCTTAGTCTCATCATCAAAACCCAAAATGTTTAGTCTCATCAGGAAAGAGGCGCTTTTTCCATATTTCTTCATCCAAACGGGATTTCATTCGGCTTATTCATGCGACGCTACTGTACGCTTGTCTCATAATCTCCTCCCGAGTTATTCCTAACCACCTGTTTGCTTTTCCGCCTTATCCAGTCGCTCACTTTTCGACTAACCGCCTCGTCTTGTCGTGTTTGTGCAACGAACCCATTTCCATTTTTAATAAGTGCACCGGAGCAGATTGTAGGTAGGAGTTTCAGGCCTAGGTTTTCCTGTAACAGCTCAGAAGTGCAAACACACTGATAAATCCTTGAGTTTTGAACACCGTTACATGAGCTACTCAAGGAAGTCACGTACCTCCTCTGCATATTTCCCCACGTACGAATAGATCTCACTGAGAGAGCTCATGGTGTTGAACTCGTTCATGTGCATGCGCGACTGCTCGGCCAGGTAAGCGTTCATATCCTGGTCGCTGATGGCTGGCATCTTATTGATGTCCGAGTAGTATCTGAAAAACACACACACACACACGCACACACACACGCACACACACACACAAATATACATACTGATTAGGACACGGTGACTTGTTTATGTGTAAAGTAAAAGTCCACCTCTTCTCTTCTTCCCATTTGACCGTGTAACAACAGGGAAGGGTGGAGACTTTGATTGACAGCTTTCGCGTCTGGAGGAATGGTACAGTATATATATTCACTTCCAGCGACTGCTCAGCTTCAGTAGTCAGGAAATGGTGGTGACTGTTAATAAGCCGATGTCCTTCAAAAGCTGTTTAAAATGGCATTGAGGAAAAAAAAAAGGCTGTGGAATGCCAAGAATGCCTAAAGTGTGTTTAATGCAAGCATGCATGTACACACACACACAGAAGCACACACGCACACACAGACACGCATACACACGGCCTTCTGTGTGCAGGAGGCGCGAAGCTCGAAGCAATCCGTCACTGTCAGCAGCAGCTGCAGTGTCACTGTCAACTCCTTAATTAAGGCAGGTCATTTACATTTTTAATTCCCATTCCGAGCCAACTCGTGGACACCTCAGTGTGTGTGTGTGTGTGTGTGTGTGTGTGTGTGTGTTTCTAATTCTCAGCACGCCGGATCACTGTGACCACTTTGAGTGTCAGACGTTTGCTGCAGTGCACCATGGGGCTATCATCAGCCCGAACCTAGAGAGTGTTCAACATGAGAATCAGACAGAGAGAGAGAGAGAGAGAGAGAGAGAGAGAGACCGGGGGAGAGAGAGAGAGAGAG
>JAQMYJ010000004.1:4687962-4698728 GCA_030014305.1 Clarias laeviceps | reverse complement strand
GATGGTGAGCTACTCATTCTGTTTATTATAATATGTCCTTAGCTGCATTGTAATATTTTCATTACTGGAACTATAGCTAAGATTTGTGTATGTAGACGTATTGGGGGTCTTTTTATTGAAAATGCAACATTTTAGTTTATTTCTGATCAAAAGAACAAAATGAACTTAAATGACTCAAAAAAAAAAAGATTCGTTCATTTTGATGAACGAGATTCAAGGAACTGAGTCACTAAAATGATTCAAACTTCCCATCGCTAATATGAACAGTTTGACAGCAAAATGTGATAAGTCCATTTTTATTTTCAATTAAAACAAGAAGTATTGCAAATTGATAGAGAATATTTAGTTTTTTCTTTTTTTAACTCACAAAGGTGTTCAAAATAAAAATAGCTAAATATTATGTAATCTATCTATTAAGGCTTTATAGGCTTTTATGATTTATTCATGCCTCCACTGGGTGGCAGGAAATACTCAGCTACAGATTGCAGATGGGGCGAGTGAACACATTTCAGATGCAGCTTTTGCTGGAAATAAAGTTTGCATGAAAGGTACAGTACATGTCGATACTGTTAGCATTTTTAAATCTACAGAGGAGGAAATGTGACATGGAACAAACTTCAGTAAAGACTCGAATGTTAAAGAATCAAAGTGATCGATTTAGAAAATGTTAAACATTAGCAGCTAATCTCTTAATATCCCTGCAGATTAAATCGTTTTTCTTAATTCTATTAATTTTATTTAGTGACTACTGTGAATTTATACCATTACATCAGCAAAACTCATAAGTATGTATGTAAGTACATACAGTAAGATTTATTTGGTTATACTGAGCCACTCTCATTATTCTAACAAAAACCTCCTGCTGTGTACACGCATGACGTTATCAGTCATCATCATACATCAACTTTTACTGGAGATCCGCATTACTACTAGCTCTTAAATCCTCTGATTTATGGTCAAAGGTATAAAGCTAATGCTGATCCTGGAAGGCGAGCCAACACACCAATTATCATGAAGACAAAGCGCGCCGTGTCCACAGCAGCTGACAGGGGGGTTTGAAGCCAATTTCAGATAGATGGAGGACGAGTCAAGCTTTTCAGCGTGCTCTTAAGTGCTCTTTTTAATTTGCATCAGCTAAACTGCTTTCCATGTGCCAGACTGGGGCGCACCGAGATGACACTTTAATAGAAAAGTTCTAGCTTTTAGTGACATCTAGTGGATGAAAATCATACATACCGCATGTTAACGGTGTCAGAGTTGTGCATTAGGTATAAAGCTAGCCTAGCTGCAGGGGATTAAACCTGAACAGACTTGATGGCTAAGTCACAAGCTGAACCTGAGTACACAGATTTAAACTATTGAGGTTTTAATGTTCAACATAAAGCTGTGAAAGGTGGCTGTGATACAGCAGAGACAAGATGCTGCTCTGTATACCTGCTTGCTCCGTCAAATAAAACAAACTAATGAAAAAAAAGAAAAAAGTGTGAGTATAAATAGGGGAAGCAGGGGCCTGCTGTTCCTGAAGGCGAGGCTGCGCTCCTGGGTGAGAGCACTTTGCTGACGTGAATCATATTGGCTTGTTTGTATCTGCTGGCTGCCCTGCACCTTTTGTGCCTGTCTAAAGCAATAAACATATACATGCTCGCTTTATTCCCCGGCCTATTTGCACTAGAGTGAATGGAAATGATCCAGGTAGGTGTGACAGTGTGTGTGTTTGTGTGGGATGGAAGAGGTGGGGGTCAGTGTTCGCACTGTTTGCAGTGTGCTCATTAATTTTCCAGGCAGCACTGTTATTTTTTTTGTCATAGGCAACAAAAAAATAAAAAAAGGGTAAAAGAACAAGGGGAATAAGAAAGGACACTGCAGTAAAGTGGATGCGGTGTGAAGTGCAGCAGAGAGAGAGAGAGAGAGAGAGAGAGAGAGAAATTCTCATACCCATGTCTACAACATCATTACAAAAGCTGAATGAAAGAGTGAATTCTGGATTATTCTAAATAGAACAAATCTGGATCACTGAAATTATAATCATTGTGAACTCTAAACTGTTCCAAATGTTTGTGACCCCCATGCATTTTGAATATTTGACAAAAGAATTGAACTCAGTGGCATGGGCTACTCAGGTTGTTATGCCAGTCCACCATGTGGCTGCGCAAATGTTTTCAAAACTTGAAGGTGACATTTACGTAAATTTTATTTATAGCATTGACATTTAGTGTGTAAGATTCCACAGATGTCTCTTAATCGTGCATTTTTCATTTTCTCAGTGAGCGAGAGCTTTGTTCTGGTCAGGGTCGCTGTTGGACTGGGTGCACATCCTGGATGGGACACACAGCAGTATGCACATGCACACACATTCAAACTAAAATTCTGATTTTTTGGGATTTTCGCATTACGATTGCTCAACATAAAGGCACATTTTGTTTGCTTTTAATTTTACTTAAAACATTCTTAAAAGGGAAACACATTTTCTTGTCTTTCCAAATGTTCTGGGGTGTGCAAACTTTTGCACTCAACTTTAAAGTACTATACCCATGAATGCAACCAGAAAGAGTTTTAAAAAATAATTTTAAGATAAAAACTATCATGCACATACTCAAAATTTTTAAAACTACAAGGGTGCACAAACTTTTGCACTCACCTATAGAATACTGTACTTGCACACACGTACAGCACAATCCAAAATCCATTGAGGTGCACAAACTTTTGCATTCTTAAGTATAGTACTCTACGTATCTACTCTAAGTATAGTACTCTAAGTCTAAAAGTTTTTGCACCCCAGAGGATTTTGAATGTATTGCAAGTACGGGACAGATATATGCAGTTTGTTTATAACATTATTATAAATATTATATTATAAATTCAGTCACAACTGGGGTGTACAAACCTTTGCACTCTTAAGTACATTACTTTATAGGCGAGTGCAAAAGTTAGTTCTTGATATTTGGGTTTTTAGATTGCGCAAGATATGGTACATATGGTTTATTTTTAACTTTCTTTAATCTGTAGAGTACTACAGTATACTTTTAAGTGCAAAGGTTTGCACACCATAACAGGTTTTTGAATAGGAAAAAAAATTATACCCATGCACTTCTGTTCCTGATAATAATTAATTAATTAATAAATGAATCCTCTGGGGTGCACAAACCTTTGCACTGACCTGTGGAGTATTATACTTGTAAATGCTCAGGTTTGCACCCATTTTTGAATGGGACGGAAAAAACCTGTACACATGAACCGTATCTCTGTTCATAATAATATTTCATGTTAAAAATAAACTCCATGTACGTATATTGTCCATCCAGTCAAAATCCACTGGGATGTGCAAACTTTTGCACTCATCTACTGAGAGAGTACTATAGGCTATTATTGTGGTGTAAAAGCCCATTACCTGTAGTTAAATTCTACACAGTATAATTGTTACAATCTTGTTTAATATAATTTTGCTCTTTCATGCCAGCAGGATATCCGACTGCAGCAGACGTCCAACCGGTTAGAGCCGGTCTAACCCATAGGCAAAACCAAAAGACATATATTACAGTTATTAATTAGGGGAAAAATGAAGCATAATTTAGCACGTACGAACTAACAAGCTGGCACTGACTGTTAGTCATGTTAGCGTTTTTTAGGAGGGTGCGATGTTTTCTTTAATGGCCTGCAAGACAGCAGAATATTTCACTCTAAAGATGAAAACAGGCTGAGTCTGTTGTTTCACAGTACCTAAAGATGGAGATAGTTTCTCCTCCTACTGTGAAAGACATTAGATGTCAGCAAAAAAATTAAATAAAAAATGCACGACTGGAATATTGGTCTTAGTAAAGAGACACGCTCGAACGCACGATAAAAAAAGCAATGACGCAGCGGGAGAATTAGGCTGATGCGCACAATGGGTGTTTGTAAAAAAAAAAAAAAAAAAATAATAATAATTAAAAAGTGAACATTTATCATTTGGATATATATATATTTTTTGCAAGAATTCCATTAAAGTCTAACGCATTTAGGACGCTCACGAAAAGATAGACATTAAGGCCGTAAAAATGGAGTAAATAGACTTGACCATGCTTCCATTTGTTTTTAACCATGCTGGTCCTGATAGTCCTGGCCATGAGTGATGCGTGATGGATTATTGGCTGGCTAGGGTAAAGGTTAAAGAAGGATTATTCTTACCCTATTCCTTCTTTATCTATCTGTCTGTCTGTCTGTCTGTCTATCTATTCATCCAGCTCATTCTCTATCTCTTTGCTCACACTTCACTAAATTGACAGTGTGAAATAAATTTCCAACCAGACCTTATTGATCTGCTGCTCCCGCGTCGTCATAGCGACACTTGAACGCACAGGTTCATCAGTGACCGGAGCGATGTGTTGTTGACAATCATTGCTTTAGGGACAGAATGTACCTTAATAAAGTTGATGCATGTGTTTGTGTGTGAATGTGCCGTTCATGTGCGGACTCTGACCAGTTGCTCTTCCATGTGTGTCGGACGTGAGGGTCGTGGATGCCGTGCTTGTCGGCTTGCTCGTCCAGGAAGTCGAACATGTACTTGATGGCGAGCGGGAGGGCGCTTCCTCGATGCGCTGTGCTGAAGATGGTCTCGAACAGGTCGTCTACAAACTTCTGCAGCGTGCCCTGTGAAGCCATAAAGAGCGGGATGATTAAATCCATGCACTTCTGTTTAATCATGAGCTTACCTCGTTTATTTATTTATTCATATAGATTTAATCTTTCTCTGTTTTAATGAATTATCGTCTAATACACCGGAGCAGCAGATTTCTATCTTTACAAGACTGGTGATAAATCCCAACTTCCTCAAAGCCAAATTAAAATCAACAACCTTTTATTAAATAAATTATTTTTGCATTGAAAATCTTTTAATCATTTTCTTCCATAAAACGCTTTATCGCTTTGATGATATCAAACACATTTCAAGACTCTTGCACTCACAACACATAACAAAAGCCTAACGTACAGTATAATGCATGATGGCATCTGGAGTATACACAATACCTTGCATAAGCCTGTATAAAGGCCTGTTATGACAAAAGTCATAAGAACATAATGTCAGGTTATGGAATCATTACGGCGTCTAGTGCATTTCTATAGTACATTGTAACACTGGATCACAAGCTGCCTATAATTAATCAATATCACACAAGAGGTTGTGCTGTTGTACTGAACATCAGCACGGCTACAACGCGGCCATAGTTTTTAAGATATACATGCAGCACTTGCTTGCGTGCGAAACTGCTCTTATACAACAGTTTCACAAGCAGGTTATGATTTATTTGTTTATTTAACCAGTTATTTTGCTCCACCCACCACATATCCTTCCCCAGCTGGCAATTAATAGTGTAATTACAGGGGTCAGAGTAGTTTAAAATTCTTTACTATGTAGAAAAAAAAACTTAATCATCCAATCCTAACTGTTGTATAATGTTTGAAAAAAAACAATTGTATAATTGAAGATATTTTGAAATGTTTTTACATGTGTAACTACTGTACATACCATTGTAGACTAATTAATAATGAATTACAAACATAGGATTCATAGGAAACGTGTTACTTTTTTATAAATAAAGTGTTTTATACTGATCAGCCATAAAATTAAAACACTAATGCCACTGACTTTTTTACGATGTGTTTAGCATTGGCTAACCGCGACTGTTGGAGCTGTTGACTGACAGTTAGTGAAAGTAGTTTAAATTCTTTAGTACGTACTGTAGCCAAAAGGTGAGGAGAATAAACCATTGAGGCAAGAAACATACTGTATGAGATTTACTTTATATTTCCACTTATTCCACTTTGTAATATCAGATAACTTCCAGATTTTGTGGTTGAATCCCAAATAGTATTAAATAAAAAACTAGTGTACAGTACACAGCATGTAATGCTCTTGATCAGTGGTTAGAGAGGGATTTGGGATTCTGTCCTTCGTTATGCGCTAGTTAGCTTTTGTACAGTAGCTAGTGTTAGCTGTGAACAGAACAACACGGAAGGCGATTCATTATGAGGCAGTTACTAAGGAGACAGTGTGTTGTTTAAGATGACATAACATTATCAGATGTGTTTTCTTGCTGAAAGTGCTTCAGTGATTGTACTGTACCGATGGTTTGACTCGTGGTGAGACTCAGAGTTTGGCACCGTGAGCCACCGGGAGGGACTGCCCCGACGTTTCGTGTGAAATAGGTGTGTGACAGTTAGGATAATTAATGATTGTTAGAAGATGTGTGAAGTGGAGAGATACATATCGATACACGTCCCAGTGCTACGTCCACATGATCCTGTCCTCAGCTTACTGGCGTATAGTTAGTGATATGCTGCATGGCTAATCGGTGTATAAGCTGACATGAATCCAGAATTCACAGGGTGGTTTACCAAATCTTTTAATTAACAAATATTATAAAACATCATGTAATCTGATATTACAGTGTATAAAAAAAAGACTCATACAATTAATTCACATTCATAAATAATAAAGAATCCTGGCTACACGGGATTTATTACAGTTGTTCTTTATATTATTATTGCTAAATGCATTGATGTTAAGTGTATCCAGATTTACCAGCATCCTCAACGCTATGACTGTGAAATCACTTTTTTCCCCACAAATTATGTTTAACACCATCTGGGAACAGGTGGCAAATCTGCCTAAGTCTCTTTATGCAGCTGGATTACAGCCCACGGTGCACCGATGACCTGTAATTTCATTTAACGTTGTCAACTTTAAAGACACGCTGAAGTAGATGGAATCTAATCCACTTATGTGAACTGATAGGATGTGAAGCAGCGACAGAGAGGAAAACCAGAGAGATCTAGAAAAAAAAAAAAGAGAGGATGGGAACGGGAGGGGAGATAGTGAAAGTGAAAAAGAGAGGAAATCAGAAAGCTTAGTGTCTGAGTACCAAAAATCCTATTTTGCTTGAGAGGGGACTGGGACTAAGCCAGAAAAAACCCTGTTAGCTGACAATCTGAGCAGTAATTCTGCTGTGTCCCACATCCCTGCCAGCTTATCTTTTCCCTACGAAGACAGAAATACTTATTTCCCTCTTGCCACATTAAGGGTTCTGACAGACGTCGTGCCTTTTTTTTTTTGACGGCTGACATCATCATTACTGGACGGGGAACCGGAGCGGCTATTTACTGCCACTTTAAAGATGTGCACACTTTCAAAAAAAGCCTGCTAATCAAGGCTGAACAGGTGGCCGTGAAAAAGCAACCTGGTGGGTATTTCTTTCTTTCTTTTTCTCTTTTTTTTTCAATTACAAGGCTTAAAATCATACAGAGAAGTGAAAAGGAGAAAGAAAAAGTGGGGGACACTCACAGTGGTAGACGGATTAAACACGCAGGGAGGGAATGAAAAAAAGAGTCTTAAGAGAGCGATATTAAGCATTGATGCTCTTTCATTTGAATACAGAGACGGTAAGGAAGCGAATAAGAAGTGCTCATGGAAGATTGAAGTTGTTTACTGCAGGAGTGAAAAAGGAAACAGTCAATTACAGCGCTGCCATACCGATCATTTTTCCCTGAGAGAACTGGTGGCATAATAAACTTGTTATTAAACAAAAAACAATCCATCTGAGTGATGACACACGGCCCACACACTGGGCACGGAATCAGCCAGGCGCTGGTGATTTGTCTGGCATTCATAGAAATGTATGTGTTGGATGTGTTCGAGCTGCTCGTAGGTGCTTATTGGCACACAAAACACCAGAATGACAGATGATGGAGCCACACACACACACACACACACACGTACATATGAAGAGATTTGTTATAGCAAAAACTATTTCTGCTTTTTTTGGATTCAATCGATCATAAGTGTTGGAAAAAAAAATATTTTAATACGAATTAAATGTTATGCATGAGGATCAGTGACTTCTAGTGGTGATAACAGCCATGACATTTGAAGGGAGCTCAAAAATGTAAAAAAAAATTATAACACATGTTGAAGAACGTATTATATCGCGAGATGTCACTGATACGAAAACGATGAGGGACTCACATTTTTTAAAGCTATTAGTTTCCCTGAAATAACGGAAAGAGTTAAACAGAAATGCTGTATTTGAATTCATTCAAAGAGAAAAGATGGTTCAGCCACTCCCACTTTTGTCTACTTTCAGTTTCTTTCAGAATTCAATTGAATTCAACCTCCAGTTCTGAAAAATTAGTCCAGAACATGCAGTTCCTCAAATGACTTCAATGAATTCAAAAGTGAGTCATTTTACAAAACAAAACAAAAAAATTGTTCTGTATAGCTAGATTTCTTAATTCATGACAGCTGTACTCATTTGAAATTAAAATTACATCAAGCCATTAAACTGTGTATAATTAGGGGTGTGGCTGAGTTGAGTGACGGCTTATTTGCAGGTGTCAAATCACATGTCGTTTGCTGTGCATCACTTTAACTAAACAGGCAAACTGGAATCATTTTTACCACAAGAAATGTAAAAATGACGACAGGTAGAGCGTGGATGACGGAATTCAATCAAATGCAAAGTAGCATTGGTATACAACTTTTGCCCGGCCCTAGACACCCCCCTCAGGCGCTTTAATTAAATATACAAATTTATTTAATTAAGCCACCTTGGTATTTTAATTACGTTAAAGCTAACAGCTAGTCTATGGTAATCCAACCAACAGCCAGGCTCCACTGGTTCCACCCATTTGATGATGGCGACGATCAGCGCACAGTTGAGCTTTATGGGTGACGTCACTGAGGGTTTGTCCATAGAATGGTTTCTCTTCCAAAGGTATTAAAAAAACAACAACAACAACAAAACAAAAAAGTGCATCTGTCATGCGGAAGGCCCGGGTTTGAGTCCTGGTTCGGTCCTGTTCCATGTCTGATTACTCATTACTCAACGTAAGCTGTCCGTTCATTTCCTAGGATTTGTAATGTTCATGTTTCATGGTTCCTTTTTCCCATTTCCTGTTTCTGATCCAGTTGTCCCATGTCCCACTACTTAATGACTACTAACTTGCATTTTTCCTATTAAACGTTTAACTCCTGACTACACCCTGTCTGACTCAGGCCATCGTTAGACAGGTCACATGAATCTACAGTCTGTCCTACAAAGAAATCAGACCCAGCTTCACTTCTCACTTCTTCAATGTATTCTGTGCATTTTTATTATAACCACTGGACCTCGGTTCCAAAAAAGTAAAAAAATAATCCATCTGAGGACATTTGTTAACAGAAAGAAATTATACTATAGAGGATAAAAAACATATATTCATGTTTTAATGTTAAAGCCGTGCTAGATTAATGTTCAGATCTTACAGATTGCCCTGTGAGATAAATGTTCCTGGTTCAATCTGCTGTTTACAAATGTACCACAGTATATTATTTTATGATTAATTATTATGCTGTTAATTGTGACGCAGGTTGTATAACTATAAATAACAAATCGGCACAAATTATAGTTTGCAAATGATCCAATCTAAATGCTCCACATTGCTCCAGCTGAGGCTGATTGAAGCACAGCGTTCCAATTCATCCCTTACCAATATATTGCTACTGTGTTTGTTCAGTACGTAATAGCTTTAATGGTGATCATTAACGAAAATGATGGGCGAATAAGTAGGGTAAGTATCTGTTAATGAGAAAATATTCTGTGTTAAACAAGTACATTGCATTCTCAAAGGGAATAATGTGGAAAAATAGGCTCACCTTAGTAGCCAGAAGTCTGGTCAGGTAAATCTCAGAGACCATCTTGCTGCCGCGGTCGCCCTCTTTCTGGTCTCCATGCTCGTGGTTCTTCACCAGGTGCCAAACTTTGACTCCACTCTCCAGATCAGGTGTGATCATGGGGGTACGAGAGCGCAGGCTGTCTGGGCTGCCTGTGTATTTGATCATGTTTTCTGGAGGAAAGAAAAAAAGTAGATAAAAAAGATCACAGGTGGCAATCACCTTTTTTTTTTTTTTTTTGTAACCAGTGTGCTCGATGGTTCGAATCCGGGTCTGTCTGCTCACACCAGGTTGAAGATTGGATATTAATGTTTTAGCACATATGGCTCACTTAATTTTTCATCACGTCTCCAGTGCTCGCCTTGGCAGATGACCAATCAAACAGGTGTTGAGGCAAATGAAAGTTTTATGGCTCCACCAGTGGCAGGGGTGAGCATGACATTTAAACAAAACAAAACAGAAAAGGCAGGGAGCTCAGGGAATATTTACGCAGCGTGAAAGGAACTGATCAGCAAAAAACTCATGATGTGGTAAAGAAAGAAAACACACACACACACATAGTGTTTTCACCATGTTAGATGCAGCAGAAATCAATTTCTCTTGAGAGAGAACAATTTTGTTGCGATACAGCAAAACTGTTCCTGACCAGTGGAGGGAAAAGACAAAGAAACTGAAAAAAAGAAAAGATGGCAGACAATCAGGACACAGACACGAAAGAGAGGATGTGTATGTAGATAAGGGGAAGGTTTAATAATTGTGCGTAGGATTCTCACGGCCTGATAACACTGAAAACTTTAAATCTGTAGGTTCTTAAAATGTTTAGTTGTCAGAAATTGCATATCACTCGCTTAAGATCTATTCTAAGATAAGGTATGGTATGATATAGTATAATAGTATAGTATAATACAGTAAATTATAATAGGGTACAATATAATATAAAATAGCACAGTGTAGCATTCCTGAGCATGGAATAGTCTAGTACGGTAAGGTACAAGCTTTAAATTTTGTGTCACACACACTCGTAAAGCGACCGGCACTAGGACCCGGAAGTAGTACGGTCGCGAACCAGGAAGTATAAAAG
>JAQMYJ010000004.1:4672212-4687862 GCA_030014305.1 Clarias laeviceps | reverse complement strand
TGTTATGGCATAGTATTGTATAATATCTATGGTGGGGTGCACTATAGAATGGTATGTATGTTATGGTATAGTATTGTATAATATACTATGGTGCGGTGCACTATAGAATGGTACGTATGTTATGGTACAGTATTGTATAATATACTATGGTGGGGTGCACTATAGAATGGTACGTATGTTATGGTAGAGTATTGTATAATATACTATGGTGGGGTGCACTATAGAATGGTACGTATGTTATGGTATGATATGTTTGGTATGATATAGTGTAATATAGTGTAGTATAGTATGTTATAGTATGGCAGAGTGTAGTATGATATGGTGTAGTATTTTTCATGGTATTATATAATATGATTTGTTATGGTATGGTGTGGTATAGCATAGCATGGTATGGTATAGCGTAGTATTGTAAAATATAGTATGATATGGTATAGTGTGGTATGGTATGGTATAGGGTAGTATTGTAAGGTATAGTATGGTATAGTATAGTGTGGTATGGTATAATGTGGTATTGTATAGTATAGTATAGCATGTTATGATATAGTGTAGTATTGTAAGATATAGTATGGTATGGTATAGTGTAGTATTGTAAAATATAGTATGGTATGGTACAGTGTAGTATTGTAAGGTATAGTATGGCATAGTATACTGTGGTATGGTATGGTATGGTATAGGGTAGTATTGTAAGGTATAGGATAGTATAATATAGTGTGATATGGCATAGTGTAGTATTGTAAAGTATAGTGTGGTATGGTATAGTGTAGTATTGTAAAGTATAGTGTAGTATAGCATGTTATGATATAGTGTAGTATTGTAAGATATAGTATGGAATAGTATAGTGTTGTATGGTATGGTATAGTGTAGTATTGTACAGTATAGTGTGGTATGGTATTGTGTGGCATGGTATAGGGTAGTATTGTAAGGTATAGTATGGTATAGTGTGGTATGGTATGGTATAATATAATATTGTATAGTATAGTATAGTGTGGTATAGTATAGTGTAGTATTCTAAAGTATAATATGGTATAGTATAGTGTGGTGTGGTCTAGTGTAGTATTGTAAAATACAGTATGGTATACTATAGTGTGGTATGGTATAGGGTAGTATTGTAAGGTATAGTATAGTATAGTATGGTGTCATATGGTATGGTATAGTATAGTACAGTATACTGTAGTATGTCATACGGTATGGGGTGGTATAGTCTGGTGCAGTCTGGTATGTCATAGTATGATATTGTATAGCATAGCGTGTCATAGATTAGTATAGTCCTTTAGTCTGAATTAGCAATTTTTTCTTGCTCTAAGCTTTAATAGGCTCTGTAAGAATCAGGTGAGGTTACTAATAAGGATATTAATAATTAACCTTGGAGAAACACTGCAGTGCAGCTGTAGGCATTTGGACTATACAAATCCCCAAACACACAACAATGAAGAGCGCTCTGCATGCCAGTCCTCAGCCTTTAGACACTCGGTGGTAAATTGCATGCATGAGTTTGGATACAGAGCGAGCGAGGCGTAATGAGCTCATGCCTTTTCTCTTGGACCTTGGTCTTTTGTATTTCGTTAGTTCAAACAGCATCTTCAGTTCATCTCATTTGAAAAAAGTTCATTTGAAAGCTCCCTTTCATTTGAAATTAATTTTAAAAAGGTACTAAAAAGATGTATGGCATCTAGTCTCTCACTTTTCCTTCTCACCCCACGGGATGTGACTGCCACACAGCCTCTCTCCCTTCATTTAGGGCTAATTTGGAGCCAAGGTGAAAGACTATGGAGATGAGACGCTGTTAATGCTCTATTTGATGTGTGTTGGAGAGTGCTCGCACTGCCCCAGGCCTTTGATCTTCTACTTTATCGGATCCAACAGCACGCTGGGAGATACGAGTCGGACGGCTACGTCTCAGCAGGGAAGTCAAGTGCAAAGAGACTCATTTTCCTCCTCCGTCTGCCTTTGTGTAAAGGCGACTCTCTTCATGTAAAGCCCTCTCAGGTTCTTGCCTTTCTATCTAGATATTGCAGAGAGATGCTTCTCATTTCACTCTCATGTCTGCTCTTACCATTCAATGAAATTGGGACCCACATCGGCAGAAACTTGCATGCGCTGTCAGACAGAAGTCTGTCATGTATTTTTTGAATTATAAGCATTGATGCCTACCGTATTTGCTAGCGGATGTCCTGGAGACAGTGGAGTTGTTGACCGAGTTGTAGGCAGTGACCTGCTTCGGTACGAGGGCCACCAGTACGTTATCAGACACCTGCAGATGTATGAAACAATGATTACTTATTACAGAACAAACAGAAGAAAATTCTGTACCATTTAATCACATGCAGAGACTATACAGTACACGATTAATACGCTTTGGAGTTAATCAGCTCTCCCTGAAGCATTTTATTACAGTTATACCACAGCAATTTACCAGCGTTAACACATATTTTATCTTACAGCTAAATATGTACAAACAACAGACCTTCCTGATATTGCTCATGGCATTACTCATGTGGCAACAAAGCAATATCTATCCTGTGGTGAAAAGCTTCAAGTTACTTCTTTACCTCTGACTGTCAAAAATAGCTAGTAGAACATCAAATAAATCTCCTTACAGATTGCTCCACCACATCGACTATAAATCATTTAGTTAAAAAAAAAAGACACTATATGTGGTACGTCTGAGATGCAAGTCCCTGTGAATGAGCTGTTGCTATAGAAACGATAACACATTAATACAAACCTGGAATATGGAACTGCACTACTGTCAGAGCTAATTTTATGGAAAATTAATCAACATGTTCTGATCAATCACCTTCTTGAGAAGCACTGGGATATAATATAATATAATATAATATAATATAATATAATATAATATAAGTTAAAATTTGAATTCATTCTGTATGGAAGTAAACTAGCACCCCATTCTTATTGTTTTTTTTTTGTTTAGATCGTAAAAATTGCTTTTGTGGAAAAGCTAGACTCTCCTGCTCCCAATTCAATAATGGATTTTCAGATATAACCACTCAGGCGATGCAACTTTATGAAACCGCCTTGACCAAGCAGACAAATGGATTCAATCAGCACGAAGACAAGGGATTTTCCATCCCGATGAGTTTTCCCTGTCTCAGCACAAACTGGCAACCCAACGCCTGACACACTTACAGGGTTAATTAAGGTGATCGTCTACGGATTGTCTATGAATCTTCTCGGAGGCGCTGGTGAATACATGAGCGCAGGGCTTTGGAGACAATTACTGCATTATTTTATCTATCTGGAATCTAACCAGAGAGTTATAACTGCTGTTCATTACACAGATAATGTGAAATATAAGAGCGAGGTCTGGAGAGAAAGGAGAGTGAATCTGACCACACAGGGAGCATGACGGGAATGGAAAACCACTTCTTGGTAATAGTGAAGCAATTACAGCTATTAAGTTCATCAGTATCTTAAGCTATTATAAAAATCATCGGGGGAAAGTGAAGTCTTTCTTTTTTTACGCCCATCATCTCACATAGAGAGCGAGTCCGGGTGCGTGAACTGGCACTTTGGTAAGATTCTCGATTGCTGATAGCATTCAGACTGATATAGAAAATGTCAGCAAGAGCTTATATAACACAGTGAGATGTTTCCCGACAGGAAATCAAAGAATTAATGTCAGCGCCTTGGACGGGGCAGAATGTGTCTGACTGGTGAGAGACAGAATTAGAGCTGAAGGCACCCTGCTATTCTTATTCCTATTCGCAGGGGGAAAAAAAAATCAGGATTTATGCTGTGTGTAGCTGCGGAGCGGCGGTTAATGTAGTATCTGACTCCGTATGGTGGTAACAGAAGGTAACAGTGAATGAATGTATGAAAAAATGAATGAGTGAATAATTGAATGTGAGTAAAAAACAGCTTATAAAGTAATAAAGAGTCCAGCTGGAGAGTAGTAAAAGTAAAAGTAAAGGAACGAGTGAATCAGAAAAGTATGACATACTGTACGGTAGTTTGTTTTATTGGAGTTCTGTGTCTTCAGTCTTCAGTAAAGGCTTAATTTGCGAAACTGTAAGTAAGGAAATCAAGCAATGACTGAATGGATGAAAAGTAAAACTAGCTTATAGTGTAGAATGTTTTGTCGAAGTTCATCAGAAGAGTAGTGAAAGAAAAAAAAAGAAAGAAAGAAAAAAGGAATGAGCAACTTGTGCTGGAAGTAGTATCGACCTTCGTTTGGAGAGACATGACGGTCAGTGAGTGAGTGTGTGAGAGAGAGAGAGAGAGAGAGAGAGAGAAAAGAAAAAGAAAGAAAGAAACTATGACTTATATAGAAGTCAATGTTCAGAGTAAAAAGTGAAACAAATGAATGGATGGATTAATGGATAAATGAATGAATGAATGAGCAGCTTCTAGTATAGTATCAGTCCATAGGGAGAAACAAATTAAACAAAGAAATTTTAATGCTTTAAAGTCGTTTCAAATCTGTATGAAATAATGACTGAAAGAACAAACGAATGAGTTAATTTAATGAATGGTTTATTTATTCATTTACATATCGATGCTTATGTTGTAGTCTGCATTAGTAGTGTAGGAGTCTAACTGGAGAGGGTGAAAGTTAAAATATGAAATGAATGAGTGAGAATGCCATAGCAAGTGTAATTTAAGAGCGGCGCTGACTAGCGAAAGGCTTTGGAAGTCTATTTTGTCTGGTGTGTGTGTGTGTGTGTGTGTATGTATGTATGAAGGATAAAACACTCTCCTCATCTGAAAATAAATTAACTTCTGTCTTCATTATCTTATCTCCGATTCCAATCACCTCCTAATCCAGCCTCCAGTCCGCCACCCGCATACCTGCACGCCTCCCGTGTGACATTTAATTTGAGAACGTCGCGGACCTCTATCTTTCTATCTCTCATTCGTCTCTCTCTCTGTCTTCCCTTGTCTCTCTTTCACTTTTTGGAAAGCTCATTTGAGGGGCAGCAGGCAAGCCTAGTAAATTATTTACACCATAATGAAGCATGTGCCTGTCACCTGTCCTCCAGACAGATATAAAAAAAAAACAGGATGGTATGTTATAAACAGAGTGTATATATGTGTGTGTGTGTGTGTGATAGGCAGCTGATTGGCACTTCATATGGTGCATCAGGACATGGATTTTTTTTCTTTCCATGCTTCCCGATTCCCCTGCGTGCACTATTCATGGAACCTGTCAATCAAACTCAGGCGCTGTCGAACCTCGTTCTGTGACCAGGAAGTGATTCGGTTGTTTAGTCTATTACAAGGTCAACGAGGTGAACAGGGTCAAGGTTGTTAAGGGACGATCCGATCGAAACACAATGAATGTTAAATGAACAGGTTCGCTTCATTCTCTTATCTCGCAAGCGACCCAAATTGGACGAACGACGTCCGCTGGAGAAAAACACATAGGAATGAAAGCAAGCATCAAATCAATCATTGTGATAATGGAATGATAGGGGAATGAGAGAGAGAGAGGAGTGGGGGGGGTAAACTATCAGGATTTCATGGTGTCCTTGTACCAAAAGATACGGGAAAAATATAAAAACTTGTTAGATGCTGCTTTAAATCCTTAAAGCTATTGTTTTTTTTATTTGAATGTTCAGTCATTCGTTGATTTATTTAACACTAGAGTCCCAAGTCGTTCTTGGTTAAAGAGTTTGTAGAAACAGTTAAAAGGTTAAAAATAATCTGCTGATCTTTAATGTAATCAGTGATATTATTATTATTTCAGGTTGAAGTCCACGTACATGTCTGTGTGTCTTTCTGTACAGCAGAATCTCTGTCTAACTTATTAATACAAAGAAATCACATTCTGTAAGGTTGAGTATCTGACGCCTTGTTTACACTAAGTTGTACTTCTTTCTCTGGTGGTCAGACAAATACACTCCCTGTTCGGTGATCGGAGAGTGAATCACAGATGAGAAATGGAAAAAATAGATCAGATAAAGATGATGTTTTGTCTTAAAACGACTCCGGCGTGTTAAAATTCACTTCTACCATTTCAGCGCTGTTATTTCATCCAAAGTGAAAATATCCTCTGTGTTTATACAGTAAACTATTGCATTGATTGGTTCTGTTGAGTGACGCATGTAGCCACGACCACCTCGAGGAAAAAAATGGTATATTCGTCCAAAAAACCCTAGATGCTGTGACGTAAACAGACACATAACTTCTCATCATAATGTCCCTTCTTCACAACATTTTGATTTCATTTATGGGGCAGGTTTAACTTCCAGCAAATACCGAAGGACTGGCACAGGTTCATTAAATGCTTGTGTGATGCTGTGATAAAATCTGGCTGAACAGACAGACAGACAGACAGACAGAAATATTTCTGAGACTGGTTTCGGTCCTCCGAAATGCAACGATATCATTGAAAGAGCGAGTTCTTGATCGACGTACTGACAAAACCGTGCTTTTATTTATATAGATGGCTCTAAAAACTTAATGGAAATATGGGAGTGCTGATATAGGAAAATAATCAATGGTATGTTCCCAATAACACCATGTCCAGTACTTTTGATCTATTTCTAGTTACATTTAACACTATAGAAGTTTAACAAAACAAGAAGGTTCCATCACCATGCTGTCTTTTTGTTCTCTGATAATTTTTAAAAATCCAGCTTGTCATGTTAATTAGAGAAATGCAAAGTCCTGAGTTTGTTCCTTTCATGGAAACGTTAACATTTACAGATTTATCAAGCACTTAAACTGGAGACTCCTTCCAACGATGACACTTTTATTTTATTTTTTTACACCATTTATACAGAGTGTACATCGTACAGGTCAGTTGTTGCCATGGCAGCGATTACTTATTGGAACGATCGTATTTGCGGCTGCAAAAAGTGTCACAGCTGATGGCATGAAAATGATAAAAAAAAACAAAAAAAAAACAATCAGGATCAAGAATTCAGCAGCACTGCTGTGTAGACTGTATCGGCTGCCTAAACTTCCTGAGAATCAATACTGCCTTGATATCCAAGTCTGGCTCTTTAAATAGAAACCATGTGCACACTCACAAACACACACACACACACACACACACACACCATGTATGTCATTCTTGTTGATTTCCTGAGTGGAAACAGCGATTGCGCTGTCAGAGTTATGCGCAATTTTAGTCACTATGAAGTATAAATTTTATACACTTTTGTAATCAACAGCCAGCAACTGCAAGCAATTGGCAGGCTTTTAAAGAAAGAAAAGCACAGACAAACAGAGAGAGAGAGAGAGAGAGAGAGAGAGGTGGACCTGAATGTTCATTGCTCTCCACATACTGTATAATGTACACTATTTACTAAATGGTGCTGATTGAATTACAAGAAAATATAGTATTTTTTTTCAAAATCTATTATTTGCAGTGTGTGTTTTTAAACCAGCTCATACGGCAATCATATGGCAGCCGCGCAAACATAAAACCCTGTAGATACGGCTCAGTGAGGTCAGCGTGGATAATGTCCACATCAAACATCAGGGCGGGTAAAAATGTGTTCTTAGTCACTTAGTTGGAGTAAGATGTGGCTGATTTTCAATTATTTTAGGAAATTATTTGAAATTACAGAATAATCGCCTTGTTGATGGTAAACGTCAATAGAAAATGCTTAGACACTCAGATGCGTCTCTGTTGCTGACAGAAAAAACATTTCATGCTTCTTTTCTATTGGTCAAGCCAGTTGGATGTTTCCCCTAATGTGATCCCCACTCCTGGCTTGATGCGCAGCTCAGCTGTAGCTCATTTACATCAACACTAAAACGCTGCGTTCGGATGAGGAGCAAAATAGAAAAGTATAAAAAGATGCATTGCCTGCGGGATATTTCATCTGGAGCACTCTTTAGGCGAGCTCTGAGACCTGTGATAACTTGTTAAAGAAAGGGGAAAATATGGGCCCTTTAATAACAGCTCTTTACAAGCGTGGTAAGCAGAAAAGCATCTCACTGAAGCTTCTCCTACAGACCACTTTCTGGACCAATCAGATTTGAGAATCCCTCCCTGTGCTAATCTTAATGTACTGCTTACAGAATCCATGTCTGCACTCATGCTGCTTAATGTAGAAGGTTATATTCAGGGTCGAACCTGGTAATGAGACAGCATGTTGAGCCTCTTCCAGTCACTCTCGATCTTCGTGGTCATGTCCTCGTCCTGCAGGATGATCCGGACGCCTCGGCCCTGACGCCACTCTGCGGGAAGAAAAAAAACAAGACGATATTTAAACATAAGGAAACATTTATGAGGACCGAAGAAGCTTAACTTTATTTGCAGATTCTTTGGTTTAAGCTTTTTCTTGTGAAAAGTCAAAAGTCTGCAGAGGCAAAAAAGTCGAAAGAGAGAGAGAGAAAAAAAAGACTCCTTCGGTGGAAGGGAAAGATTTAATGATCAGGCTTCCTTCTCGGAAAACAGTGTGATTCACACGGCGAGAGGGAGATAGAGAGAGAAGGGAACAAGGTCAAGAGACAGTGAGAGGAGAACAAGTGCGAAAGAACGAACGAGGCGGAAGAAACAAGGCGAAGCGGGAGAGGGAAAAGAAATAGGAAGGTGGAAGACAGGTAAATTAATCTCGCTTTCTGCTCGTCGCTGCCGGATCGATGAGCGTGATTAGAGATATATAAGTGATACAGAAAGCCACTTCCTTTTTCATCTGCAGCAGCCCGAGTCCAAACGGCTCTAATCGACCCGCGCTAAGCCTCCTGCCAAGCTCTTATTGCACTTCCACAGCAATTTCTATTGAAACAGAGAAATCGCTTCTCTTCTGTGTATCGCTTATGCTCCAGTCGGCCCCTGGGAGCCCTTCAGCAGACCAGCTTTAGATCTGGACCTACGTTCTGATGAGACGAGAAACACAGCTCGGAATGAACTAAATATGTCCTTCTGCAGCCTCGAGAGACGGCAAAGGGTCATCGTTCCCGTCTTTCCGATTCGAATCATACCACAAATGAATGTGTGATTGGGCTGGGAAGGAGAGAGATCCCTCTTCACTGCTGATATCTCTGGCTCTGCTTGTGACTCGATAAACAAAACAGCAATCACTGTGCGAGATGATGAAACATGTCTCTGGGTGATGAGGAGAAGCTTTGCATTCCAAATCGTCAGGAGAGAGAGAGAGAGAGAGAGAGAGAGAGAAAGGGAAGTAAAAATTTCCTATTGTCTCATTCCTCGCTACTGTACATTTCTCTATAAATATGCAAATCAGCTGCTCCATAGAGGGAAAAAATAAACAAATGGAACGTTGAGTAGAGATTGAAATAAAGAAAGAGTGATAGAGAGAGAAAAGAATTTGCTCGGAGATTGTCCCGACTGCCAAAACACACCCTGGATGTTCACACACAGAAGGAGGGAGGAAAAGGATAAGAACCGACAGCCAGGAAAAAATAAACAAAAACAAAAAACAGTTGATTTACATTTTTGGGGCTGTCTGTAGTTGAGACCTCAGTCTTCTGAAGTTGTGTCAGAGTTTATGCACCTCGGGTGCCTCGGATGCGCCAGTGATATTTTCTGAAGCTGATAAATAATCGTGGAAACATGTTGAAGCCATATTTTTCAATTCAATCCAATGTGCATCAATAATCATGACTCCTAGGAATATTCATGTTCATGAAGCAAAGTACTAGACATTTCACCAGCACCGTGTTTGTACTGTATGTAACTCTGCGTATCGTATTTAATTATATGCTCAATTATACACCAGTCCACAGGTACAGTAGTGATAACAGAGCATAACAGCACTGCGGCCTCTAGATCTCTCTCTAACCCCTGATCAAGGGCACTACTTGATGTGTGGATCAAGGGATTGTACTGTACACCCTATATAGCTTTCCATTTAACACTATTTGGGGTTCAACAACCCAAAATAAATAAACAAATAAATCAAAATCCTTTGGAAATAAGTGGTGTTTCTAATTGAGAATACTATTAATTTTCTTGTTTCATTAAACAAATATTTTCCCACCTCATGGATTTATTTATTACGTCTCACACGGTATCGCGATGTGGTACAACCTGCTTTAAAAAAAGTGCTCCGCTAGCACTCAACACATTCTTTATTGGTCAACATTTTCAAGCAAAAATACACGGCCGACGTTAAGCAAGGAACTCCTTGTATACATACTACAGACTGGTGGTGCCAAACAAGAGCGCAGTACTACTGTACTCCCCTACGTGGGCACCGTGGAGAGACTTTCTAAACGCACTGTAGAATTGTTGTACAGTATAAAAGCAATATCACATGAAAGGGAGTGCTGTTGTACTAAATATCAGTACAGCAGTAACGTGGTCAAGGGCAGCTGAGTGATATTCAGCACAACAGCACTCCCTCTCGTGTGATATTGCTTAAATATACGGGTATAGTGGGCATCTAGGGTTCTATGGCATGCCATTGAAACCCAAAAGAAAGATATCCATTGCTTCAGCGGGGGTCAAGTTGCCATCTGACTGGTTGGGGGTGAAGGACTTTGCTCAAGGCAGGCTGTCAGTGTTTGGGCCTGAACCGGGGATCGTCTGATCAGCAGTCCGACACCATAATCATCGAACTATCCCATGTTTTAATATAAGTATATTCAAATATATGTCTATATCTTCTTAAAAACTATTCAAAAAGAGCAAGTACTGTTTTCAATAACTTCTAAATATGATTATATCCTTGTCACATGATAAATATGCCTAATAATCCGAAACTGTTTGGCATGTGAGCATCATTGAAAAGCCTGAATGAAAAGCCGTCTTTTCTCTCATATTATTGAAGCTCCCACTTCAAAAACTGTCCCTTTACTCCACAGTGGAATACAAATACAGCTACACAGGGAAAAAAAAATGTAAACAACCAAGGAGCGATAAGCGGCAAGGTTCATATATAACTCATTATAAAAATGTGCCACTTTACAGTACATGCAACACAGCTCGGGGAGATCGAGGATTTAAAAAAAAAATAAATAAATAAATAAACTCAGAAAGGAAATGACTAGCTGCTGGGTTGTGATGGACTGCATTTATTGTGTAAATTATGAATGGAAAAATGGAATTGTGCGGATTAGCAGGCTTTTAATACAATTTCTATTTTCGCCATCTACTAACTACTAATGTCTTTTTCTCTGCTGTCAAATCAAAGTGTAAAAATGAGTTCCACCGTATGTACGTCAGAGTGTATTGTGGGCGAGAAGACTGTAAAAAAAACCCACCAACAACAACAACAACAACCATGAGACAGTGAACAGGACTCTCTTTCCTTTGTCCTGTCTTCCAATGTTGTCGCTTTAGTCAATGGCATTGATCTCTGTGCAGTAAGAACCTTACGAGGGGAAAAACAACAACAACAACAACAACAACAAACTGACCGTGAAGTTGCAAAGCTGTGGCAAAGTCATGCTCTACATTTCTGTGGACATGATTCATGATCCAGGACAACATCATACACTGTGCACCATTCGGACCTGTTTTAGACAGGACGAGTTGAATGATAAACCTTATTCGGTTCCCATGTGAGTAATTCCATTACTTTTCGATATTTTTGGCCGCCTAAAAGGGGGCAGTGGAGGATCAGCGAGATGAAGCTCTGGGTTGCCGATGGGAGGGTTATGGGTTCGAGGAGCCTCACTAAAGTACCTACAGGGTTGCCATGCGGACAAGGTCCTTAACCTTTACACCCGGATATAAAACCCAGCCACTGTATAGTAGATACAGGGCATCATTAGTGCCAGTCTCAATCCTACAGAAATGGGTGGGTTGTGCCATTAACCTGTGGATCGAATGATCCGATGTGGCAACCACAAGAAAGGCAAAGAGCACAAGAAACAAATAAGGCTTAAAAAGGGGCAACTCTTAATGCCAGAAGACTTCTGAGATCTAAAAACATTTGTGTTTTCAGAATACAGTGTTATCTCGGGGCGCCTTGCAAATTTAAGAACTTAAAAACGCGAAGCATACGAGGGACCGAACCAAGCTGAACCAAAAGTTGTGGGCGGATCAAAACTCGCTCGCTTCAGTGGAAAGCCAAGCAATCTCCATTATCACCCAAATGAGGATGGGTTCCCTGTTGAGTCTGGTTCCTCTAAAGGTTTCTTCCTATTGACATCTCAGGGAGTTTTTCCTCGCCACCGTTGCCCTCGGCTCGCTCATCAGGGACGATCTGATCATTCTGATTCATACACTTTCATATTTCATACAGACTTCCATAATTTATTTTGATTGTGTAAAGCTGCTTTCCGACAATGACAATTATTAAAAGAGCTATACAAATAAAATTTAATTGAATTGAGCCTGTTCTTTGTGGATTTAATTTTGCATTTTGTGCAAGACGCAAGCACGACAGCAAGAAGAAAAGGGAGCCGCTTTCAGTTTGGATTTTAAAGCAGCCGGTGCCGAGAGGAATCATTAATTAACGTTAAGTGATGTTTAATGTCTATTTATTTCATGTTTTACTTCAGTTACATGTCTTTTCTAAATGTTTGGATTGTTTTTATAGACAAAAATATGATTATAGTGTTGGAAATTGGTAATATTGGTAATATTTTTGACTGGCTGGAACAAATTATCTGCATTTACATTATTTCTTATGGGAAAATACGTTTCGCAATACAAATTTTCTTTTGCCTTAAGAACTTGCCTCCAGAACGGATTAAATCTGAGGTATCGCTGTACTGATTTAACCACCTTTAAATGTTGTGTTACATGTGTTTAGATTTACTCTCTATAGCATTCAGGTTTTAAGTATTATTATTAAAACCTGATTATTCTTCTTATTTTTTTTTCTTTTTATTAAATTATTATTATTTTTTTTACCTAGATCCATGTCTGAGGCTTTCTGGCGGTGGGAATAAGGAACATTCTTGTAGATGGCATCCAGGATCTTCTCCTTCACTTGGCTGATTGTGTCACAGTTCAAGACTTTGACCTGAATCTCCGGGCTCTTCTCGTTGTCCGGATGGATGCAGTTCACCACCTAGACGACAAGAACAGACGGCCGTTAAATGAAACCCAAGGACGGATCATTTTCAAATCAGGAAAAGGAGCGGCAGAACTTTGGACGGATACATTTTACTTCACATAGATTAACTTCCATATTCATAATAGTGACCCAGTTAAATAATCACGTCAGAGAGAGCTGCCGTATGTGTGTGTACTGTATGTGTGTGAGGCAACTGTGTGTGTGTGTGTGTGTGTGTGTGATGAGCAGTGAATGAGGCATCATGAGGTGTAATTGTAAGAGTGCGAATGTGTAAAAAGGTGTCAGGACACCTCGGGGAGCCGAGACCCTGCTCCACAATTAACTCGATGATTGCCATCCTCTTCCTCATCATCAGACTCGTCATCCTTCAGGACGGCGACGTGATGACTATCATCAACATCCAATGTAATTACACGGTACGCAGGAAAAGACACATTCCGTGAAGCTAAACCGACTGTAAGTGTTTTTATTTTTTTTATTTTATTATTATTATTATTATTATTATTATTATGGGATGGCGAAGGCACCTCAGTCAGTTACAGCGTACTGAAGGAATGTCAGTGTGAAGGTCATGATTGGGGTCGATGTATTCGGTCTAGAACCTTCCTATTCGTGTGTGTGTGAGAGGTGTAACCAAATGCCGCTCACTGTATCTGTACAGTATCTCCAGCTGTTTAGTGTTTCAAATGTGTTCAAAAGTAGGCGTGGTCTTAGTCTAAAGTGTCATTTTTTTTACTCAATAAAGAAATGCAATTTGCCATAAAAGGAAGTACTGTATGTGTTACAGCCACAGAACCAGACACACACACACACGAGTCCCAACAAGACACAGCAGCGATCTGTCTGTATGATGTACAGAACATGACAACACCAATGACTCCATGATAAGGTGCAGGGTTAGGGGTCACGAGTAGCTGATGTGATCCCTGTCGGCCATAAAGATCAGTCACCCCGAAGAGCTAGACGTGACAGGAAGTGAGAACCTCCCCCATCGTCCATGTCCCCTCTCACGTTCCACCATCCCCTCTCTCTCTCTCTCCCAGTTGCTCTGTTCGCTCTGTTTGACTCTCACCAGTGTCTTGTAGTCGATCTGCTGCCTGATGAGCTTGTCCTCGCTCAGAGAGTAGCGCGCCTCCCCTGTGATGGAGTCGATAGGGCCTTTCTCCATCTGCTGCTTGATGGCGCAGAAGAGGGAGAACAGGGGCTCGCCGGCGCACTCCTAGAAGAGGGGAAGAGCAAAATAGCGGCGTGTTTCGGATCAGTTGCATCACTGTCTTAAGCCCTTTTCAGAGGAAATTTCTGGGCTGCTTTTTGGCCTCGGCAGGGTGATCTTTCACATCTGTTCTATTCAAAGGGCAATCGGCAAAACAAAGCCAGACAGCGGCATATGCTGAAGTTGTAGCTCATTTACAATGAAAGCATTAAAAATAGCCGAGTTACAGCACATAATTCAGAGGTTTTCAAGACCTTTAATTGCAATGAAACTAATGTCATGGCACTAGGGCCAACAGGAAACTGCTTTATCTGTATAACACCCTACGTAGTGAGCGTATGCAATTAATCACATACTCCTTCTGTATAAGCTGCTAGATAACTGCAAAAACTGTTTTATACCCTATGCAGTGAACATATTCAGTTATTATCTGTTTTTCTCTAGGCCTACAGTATAAGGCACCAGGTATTTGCATTGATTGTACTGTACTGTATATATCATATGCCGTGAGCGTGCACATCATTCTGTAAGCGATATACTGTAGGTCGTTAACCAATTACAGAAATAGTTTTATACCCTAAGTAGTGAACGTATTCAGGTGTTATCTGTAATTCTATAGGTTTAAGGCACTAGGTAGTGGCATTTATTGTATTATAACATACTGTATGTAGTGAGCATTCACAGTTAATCACATCATTCTATAAGGTATTACACGATTGCAGAAATTGTTTTATCCCCTACGTAGTGAGCATGTGCAGTTAATCACATCAGCCTATAAAGGGTACAAGGTGGTTGCATCATACAGTAAGTAGTGAGCGTATATGGAACTATATAATTGCATAAATAGCTTTATATCCTATGGAGTGGGATTTTGAACTGAGTTTTACACCCTTTGTAGTCAGCATATGAGGTGTATCACATACATACTGTACGTCTACTAGGTACTGTACAGGATATAGGACGCTTGCAGGGGTAATTGCGTTAATTGAATTATATTAAAAGTAGTTAGTATATGTAAACACATAATTCTGCTAGGCATATAGGGCACTAGATAAATATGCAGATTCTATCTAATAATATAATGTTATAAAGATTAAAAGATAAAGAGATTATAAAATAAAAGATATAGTAATATGCAGATTATTTAATTCCCTATGGAGGGAGAATATGCAGCAATTCTGTAGGCATACAGGACACTCACTGATTGTGTTATCATCATATGTTGTGAGCATATACTTCTCTAATGTTTATTGGGTTTATTGATGCGTCCAAGGCATTTGACAGAGTAAATCATCATAAGCTTTTTACTAAACTCATGCTTAGGGGTGTGCCGGGATGCATCATACGTATACTGGTTTACTGGTATGCCAAACAAAGCATGCAGGTTAAATGGGGAAATAGCCTATCGGCACCCTTCAGTGTAAGTAATGGAGTACGGCAGGGGGGGCTTTTGTCTCCAGCCCTGTTTAACTTATACATGGACAACCTCTCAAAGCAGTTGGGGAAATGTAAGACGGGTTGTGTAA
>JAQMYJ010000004.1:4653559-4672112 GCA_030014305.1 Clarias laeviceps | reverse complement strand
ACTATGCGCAAACTGCAGGTAGCATATAATGATTGTCTGAGGATATTGTTGAAGAAGCCTAGGAGTAGCAGTGCAAGAAGGCTTTTTTGTGACGTGAGGCTAAGTTGTTTACAGGCCCTCTTGAGGAACCTAATGTTTAAGTTTATGTGTCGACTTGATGAGTCACAAAACTGTATTATAGTAAGGCTCACAAGTCCTATGTGTAGCTCGGTCCGATATCAATCACATCTATGGAAGCATTGGTATGAGTGCCTTTTAAGACTCATGTGAAAAGTTTTTTTTGTATATGTTGTATGTCCTGTTATTGGGTCTAGAGCCTGTAATAAAGATTGTAATAAAAATAATATTCAGTGTCGGTTTTTGTGATTTATCAAAACAATGCTGGAGAGTTCAAAACTCTGAATGAAATAACACATATGGAATTACGTAATTAAGAAACAACAACAACAACAATAACATCAGCTGTTCTGGAATAGTTCTTGCAAGAACAGTATTGTGTCGAGTGCATTTGCAAAACCCATCAACACTCCATAATGAAACTGTCTCTCATGAAGATCTTCCCAGGAAAGCGAGACCAAAACGATATGTTCTCATGATCCTGTCACCAGTTTACTGGAATATAATTGATAATCAATGTTAATGTGTTAATGTTGTGGCTGAGCGGTCTACAGTATATACAGTAGTGAGCGTATGCAGCCTACTAAGCAACTAAGAAGCCTGAATATGATAAAACCAGACAAACCCACTGAATGGATTTCCCGTGTGATTTATTATTATTTATTTTTTCGGCAAGAAATAAAACAGGATGGAACTTTGCTAAAAAATGCCGTGTCAAAAAATATCTTAACGTGTCTGAACAATTCAGCATCTCATCCTGCTCGAGCGTTTGAAAAAAAACAAAAAGACTTTGAAAAATGACGTACTGCACCTTTAAATTGTTTGCTAGCTGCTTAATGATGTGGGAAGGATACAAAGCAGCGGAGAGCTGAGTCGACTGCTGCACTTCACACCCTCACACACAGATAAAAAGAGGAATGCTGCGGTCAGCAGGACCAGATTTACACACCTGCTGATTAGCATGAGATCTTTCTCTCTCTCTCACACACACACACACACACATAAACACCAACATACACTCCCATGCACCTGCAGTGCGTCTCTGCCAGCCTTCCCGAAAGATCTGGCATTTCTGTGCACATCGCTTCTCATGCCAGATGACCTTGAGGCTCTTATTTATAAAAATCCCAACTCATACACACACACACACACACACACACACGCTCGTGTGTCTTTGTCCACAAATGGTTCGGCTCACCTTTAGGAATTTGTAGAGAAGAAACGTGAACCAGTTCGTCAGCATTTTCTCCGCAACAGACTCAGTCCTGGAACGAAAGAGAAAAGAAAGAGACAGAGAGAGAAAGAGACAGGGAGAGAAAGAGACAGGGAGAGAAAGAGACAGGGAGAGAAAGAGACAGAGAGAGAAAGAGACAGGGAGAGAAAAGCATAAATACATGATCACTGCACACACAGACTTGTAGCCACCGTTAAATAAATACGTCTGGAGTTTGTTTAGGTTAAACACGGCTTCGGACTTTCTGAGCTTTTCATTTCCAGTTTTAAGCCACGCCATCGTTTGTGAGGTTTTAATATGAGCTCTTCAATTACGCGATCCTGCCAGAACGATGTCTTATGGAACCTGTGACAGCGCTGTAATAACACACAGGCTCATTATGCACAGCGGTCGAGCTATTTAGCTAGAAAAAAAAAAGAAAAAGAAAAGAAAGGAAGATACCATTACAATGGAAGGAAGGTGCTGCAGGGCTGAACTTATATTTTCTAATATTTTCACCTGGAGTGTGTGAGTTCAGGGTCCAGCAACAACGAGGAATACAGATGTATAATAACCGGGATGTGTGTGTGTATGTGTGTATGTGTGTGTGTGTGTGTGTGTGTGTAGGTGTGTGTGAAATATCTTAATGGTGATCAAATGACCTTGAAAGAATACGAGATTTGACCTTGTAGCATTTTTTTTTGGATTTTATTAATAAATTAATAAATAAATAACAAAACATGGTTTGCTTTCTGAGTTTGAGGTTAAGGTTGGACTTGTGTGTGTGTGTGTGTCTGTGTGTGTGTGTGTGTGGGGCCATGGTGTTTTCAATGAGCTGTGATACAGGGCATCAATATTTCAGGATTATGGTTTATGTGTCCAAACAGCACATATATGTGTGTGTGTGTGTGTGTGTATGTGTGTGAGAGACAAACTACCCCCCTTCGCCTGTTCTAATCCCGGCTGCCACCTGCAGCCCCCCTCATTCATCCTCGCTCTCACAGAACACTTAAGAACCCAGGACAGTGAAGTGTGTCAGCATGTGCATGTGCGTGTGTGTGTGTGTGTGTGTGTGTGTGTGAATCGCTAGCCATTCTCGTAAGCTGGCACAACACCTGGAAAGGATTATATCCCCCCGCCCTGTTGTGCAGCCACTGTCTCAGATGGACCAAACAAGGAGTGATCCAGGAGTCAACGGGGTCACGTTTCATCTTCCCTTTCATCTTATCTCGCCGTGTGCCAGCCGTGCCCTGTAATCAAACTTCTGACCGCCCGCCATGCCAGCAAATCCAGGCCGGTTAGACGAGGGGCAGCGACTCTGGGCTGCCAGGGCTGGTCGATTCTCTGTGCTATGATGAGAAACTGAATACGCATTGACTCGGGTTTGGGATAAAGGAAAGGGGGAGGATACTGAACTTGACTTAAATCCCTCCACAACGTTCTCGGTTTGTAGACGACGTGACGGAGAGAGAGAGATAGAGAACTGGCTGAAAGGAAATGCAAGAAGGACGGCGTACGGTTTCAGGAATCGTGACAACTCCTGTTTTTTTTTTATCTCCGTTTCCCAGTTCCTCTCTCTTTCTCCCTAAAACTGGAAAAGGAGACACGGCTATACAGTATATACTGACATTCAAATTATTTCCCAAGGACGTTGTTTTTCTTTCACACTGTGTCCCTGGAAGGTATCGAAAGACATTTCAAACTCTAACTGATACTGTAAGCCACATGTCAATCACAGAGTAAACAGTCTAGGTGGTGGACAGTCCTGTTAATCTTATAAACTTCAAATTCAAAATCAAATTTTCAAATTCAAATTCAAATCAAATCAAATCAAAACAAAACTTCTATTTAAGTCTACACTTATTCCTCTGTAAAATATCCTTAGCTAACTGTCTGTTCTTGGGTTGAGTCCCGAATAATGTTAAATTTAAAGCTAGTGCGCTATGTACAGTGTAGGATCCCTTGATCTGGGGTTAGAGAGGGATTTAGGATTCAACCTCGTGTTAGAAGCTAGTTAGCTTCGTAGCTCACGTTAGCTGTGAACAGAACAACACGATGGACGGTTCAGGGGTGATTCGGGACGAAGCAGTTACTAAGGAGGCAAAGTGTTTTTTAAAATGACATAATGTTATCAGATGTGTTTTCTTGCTGAAAGTGCTCACGTGACTTTGTGGGTTTCGGCAGGCAGCTGCTCTCCTCTCTTTTTAGAAATGTGTACCGCCACTAAATCTTTTTAGCTGTCCTACTTTCATGAATGGTTTACCTTCTAGTGGTGAAGAGATAGATAAATAAATAAATACATACATAAATAAATAAATATAGATTAGGGTAGAGTTATAACCAACCTTATGACCACAATTTGAAATTTGATGTCACTTCTCTCAGGGGATCTGATATCAAAAAAGCTTCTACTGTACATATCAGCTGGACACCTTTATACATGTCTTAGATATATAATAATTGTCAGTAAGAGCTTAAGGAGGTTTTATTAAACAATTAGCTCCAACATGAACCTGATTGGCGCAGAGCCTTTTCAAGAGTGCTTGTATTTCCTTAAAAACATATCGGGACTTTCACTGTGAAAACGGAAAGCTATGCTTGTGTGTGTTCATCACCTAAAATTCGACTTCCTAATTCAAAACCGTTACTACTGCAACACTAACGACATTTAATTAAATGTATTAAAGTTAAAATAATTTGAAATTTCATCTGATAAAAATGAAAAACAAGAGAAAGATATTTAACAAGAATAAGCAAATCAGTGTGAGCTAGTTAACCAGACAGATGATGTAACTGAGAATACTTTCTTTGTGATCTATTTCTGTTAAAAAAAAAACTGTACAAAACAGTGGTACCATTAAACAGCATACAAATTCAAGCGTTCCGGAGGCGAGTTCTTATGGCACAATTTCATATTGCGTAACGCATTTTTACAGGAAATAATGTAAGTGCAGATAATCCGTTCCAGCCACCCAAAAAATATTACCGATATTACCAATTTCCAACACTATAAATATATTTTTGCCTATAAAAACAAGCAAAATATTTAGAAAAGACATGTAAATGAAGTAAAATGTGAATTAAATAGACATTAAACCTCACTTTTATGAATTTATTATTCCTCTTGTCACCGGCTGCTTTAAAAACTAAACTGAAAGCGACTCCCTTTTCTTCTTGCTAACATTCTACTTCATGGTGCCACTGTATGTCTTCACTAAATCTTGCACAAAACACAAAAAACAAAACAAAAACCTCTTCTTTTTCCCTGACGCAAACAAATCTTGAACGGCTCCCAGGCGTACGTGCGACTTAGCCGTCGTTCGGTTCGACTCGGTTCGGTCAGGTACTCAGCCTGTGCGTCCAGACGAATCGCAGACGCGCTGGTATTTAGTATAAACACACGATTCTGAGCGTGATATCGCTTAATTATGCTGCAAATGATTTCAAAATAAACTTTGATTGAAATCTATTTTGAGACCGAAACGACGTCTTTAAGTCAAGCGTGCACTCGAGAATGAATTTGTAATTAGCAGCTGACTTCTCTCCATGTTGGAGACCCAGGATCGCCAAGGGTGCGGTTCTGACACGAGCTTGTTTAATACCAGCACTTTGTCTCCTGGGCTGAATACCGAACTGCGCTGTTTTTAACGGCGTGCACGTGCCTGAGAGATGCAGATCCGACTCCAGCGAAGCGTTTCCGATGAGCAGACATATGCCGCCGGGTGACCTCCAGCATGTGGATGCCGTCATCATCAGCATTTAATTGAATAAAGAATGATCGCTCTCGCACACAAACCTGACCTACAAGGAGACCTGTGGATTTTTTATGGTGTAGTTTATACTGCCTGAGAAACGAGGCCATGAGAGACGCGAGGCTATTTTTGAACGAGGAGCGAGGAGGACGATGCTGGATCGCGCAGCGATGCGACAGATGGCTGTGGAAGCCGCTTGTTAGTTCGCTTTTGCCTGCGCGCGCGTGTCTGAACCCAGGTTTCAGGCCGGACAGATGGGGAGCAGCCATCATGTGTGCTTTCTTGGATGGCAGGAAGAGGAGAAGAGCTGTTCTGCCAAAGCTGTACTGCTTCACTGGATTTTAAACACCCATTTTGTAATCAAGTGAAATTTGGAATAGTGGTGGAGAGAGAGAGAGAGAGAGAGAGAGAGAGAGAGGCATGGCTAGAAATTGATAGATTGCATGAGAGAATGACAAACAAAAAGAGTGACAGAGAAAAAAAGAGAGAAAGAAACAGATCTAAAGAAGAGAATACTGAAACTGGGAAGGAGACAGTGATAGAGTGTAAGGGACAGACAGACTGAGAGACTAACAGAAAGAAAGAGAGACTGATAGCAAAAGAGAAAGAAAATAGGAAATGGATGTATTTGAAAAAAACTGAGTGAGATAGAAAGAACGAGAGAAAGGGAGACAAACAGAGAGGGAGACAGACAGATAGAGAGTGGGATGGAAAAACAAAAAGAAAGTGAAAGAGAAAGGGAGAGAGATGAATAGAGAGAAAAGAAAGAAAGATAAAAGCAGAGATAGAGACTGATGGAGAGAGAACAATGAAAAAAGAGTTAATGAGAATGATAGAGTGAATAAAAGAGACAAATTTGAGAAAGAAAGAGAAAGACACTAAGAGAACGATAGAAAGAAAGAGATGGACAGAGAAAAACAGAAGGAGAGAGAAAAATGTAAAAGACAGAAAGAAAAAGAGAGAGACAGAGAAATAGAAAAAGAGAAAGAATGAGTATGAAAAGAAAGAAAAACAAAGTGAGACAAAAAAAGAAAGGAGAAAGTGAGAATGATAAAGAGCAAAGGGGAGAAAAAAATGAAGAGAAAGACAAGCAGAATTTGACAGAGTGCGAGAGACAGAGACAGTGAAAGAGAGAAGAGAAAGAATGAGTAAGAGGAGAAGCAGAAAAATAAAGAAACAGAATTAGAAAGAGAAAGAAACAGAGAAAGTGATGGAGAGGGAAAATAAAAGGATGGAGAGAGAAAGATTGAGAGATGGAATAACACAGAGAGAGAGAGAGAGAGACAGAGACTGAGCATGGACTTTCATTTTATTTCTAGTAATCACTCTCTCTATAAAACCATCACTGTGATTCTGCTCAAATCCTCCCACGCCGGCCCTGAGGTTCTCGAGGTTCTCGAGGTTCCTGATGACACATGCTGTGGAAGAACCTTCGGTCTGCACACACCGAAAGCGCCTTTACTCGACATCCTCGTGATAATCGCGGCTCTGAACTTTCCATTACACCAGAGCTCTTTCATTTCAGGGACGCGACACAAATTCTGCCTTCGATTTCTTGCACGATCGGATGGAAAGCGAGTCAGGCGGCGAACACGCGGACACCTCCTTACTGCGCTCAATAAAACTGATTGCCTGTTTGAGTGATTTCTAAAGGAAGAAATCTTTTCTTTTTCTTTGAAAAATCTTTCGTTTTCAGCTCGATCCTGAAGTGTGGCGTGTTTTTTATTTCCTTTTCATTTAAACACAAAATGACTTCGGCGACAGTGAAAGGCGATACAGCATGGCGCACTTTCCTACTCCTGCGTGTCTCTATAAAGCTGGAAACTTTTACTGCGGCCATGATTTTATTCTGGCAACATTTTTTCATTTCGGACCTAAATGGAGGACAAAAAATGTACACGCTTCACGTAAGGAAGTAAACACGTGTGGGGGTTTGTGCTTGTGTAGGAAATGAATCACTGATGGGTCACAGAAAGAGAGAGAAAGATCGAAGAGACAATGAAAGAGAAGTGTGTAAGAATAAAAAGTATAAGAAAAAGAGAAAAAGGAAGAGAAAGAGAGAAAGAAAAGTGAAATGAGAGAATAAAAAGAAACAGAAAGTGAGATAAACCTGAAGTCCTGGAGTGTTTTATTTCTCTTATACTACAGCAATTTGCCAACAACTGCAATTTTTTTATTCATTTAAAAACTGTTCTAGTTTTTATTCATTATATTCACAAATAAACAAATAAACAAACATCTCCTACCAGAAAGCCTCCCTTGAGCAATGACACATGATTGTTCTCCCTCACATAACATCAAGCTTTTCATCTGTCTATCATCAGGTTTCTGCAGATTTGTTGTTACCATGGCAACAACTACTGTTACATCTTTTGACCAATCGGAATCGAGAACTCAATCAAAATTCACCTCATTCCTTTCTTTCAAAGATTGTCTACGCAGTCTGTTTCAAAGGTTAATACCCCGTCTTTTAGTTCCCTGTTTTGTTTAGTTTTTTGTTACATTAAAAAAAAACAAAAAAACAATAAAAATCATCTGATCGGAGCTGATCGGTTAAAACACAAAAACACACAGAATGACTAGAATTCGTAAAGGGTACAAACTTTTGAACATGACTACATTCCCCATCACATTAGCACTGATTCCAGGAGATTTGACATTCCCAGAATTCCCTTAATCCCTCAAATTTTTCCCTGCTTCTATAATTAGTTCCAGGGCTAATTAATCATGATTATATTTTAATGATGAATGTGTCAGAGCGTGTCATGTCTCAGAGGCTTGTCCTGGATTGAACAGGTGTCTCAGGATCAGATCCGCTGAAGGTCATTCCACACCCCTGAAGTTCCCAAAAATGTCTCAGTGATGAACGAGGATTTCATACGGAGGTGTGCAGGTGTGAACTTCTTATTCCTTTTAGAGCTCTGATTTTACTCCTGTTACTGAGACCAGGTTTCCTGTTTTGTGTTGGTTTACTTCCTGTTTTAATTTGTTTCAGGTCTTTAGTTCATCATTAGTGTCCCTATATAAAGAGCCTCTAGTCCATTGTTTCTTGTCTTGTGTTAAAGGTGTACTGTATGTAAGCTATTGTGCCATTTTTAACGCTCCTTCAAATTCGCCCGACAAATATGTCCTTCTGTCCCCTAACAACAACGGTACATCCTTTATGGGTCAACCCATCCCAGGAGTCTTTGGGAAGAGATGACGACGGACACAGGACCCGAGGCGTACACACTCAAATGTAAGGAGTGTGATTTCATCTAATCGAATAGCTAACAATACTATTAAATATTAAAATATATTAAATATTAAAAAAAACTCTTTTACATGAAATCCACTCCCTGAGAGACAGGTTTTCACGAAATGTGGTTAAGTGTTGTTACACAAGGGTAACCAACCGGCACCTGCGGTGAAGCATCTCAATTTCTTGCAACATGTGATGAATCAAAAATGTAAAATCTAAAGTTCTGGTTTTGTCATTTTGCTCTCCGTAACAAGTCCAATAGCAGCACTGAACGTTGCTAGGCGACAGGAACGGCACTCCTTGGTGCAAATAGGAAATCCTCTGTAGAATAGGACCACACGCCTACGAAGAGCACGTAGACCTTCAAATGATGTGACCCCTGAATTGAGACTAAGCTTCTATTAATCTACATGTCTGTCTCCCTGCATGTCTGTCTGTCTGTCTGGACATTTATTGCTCCTAATGCAAATTAGACTGTATTTTTTTAAAGAATAAAAAATTAGGTTGTATTCATTATAATTCAATTTCAATTCAATTCAATTCAATTTTATTTGTATAGCGCTTTTAACAATTGACATTGTTATTATAACTATTCCATGAGGTGCTAATATTTTTTGCAATCAACGTTATTAAGGGAAAATTAGAATTCCTTTTTCAGGGTAGCTTCTCTTGAAAATCTGCATTGATTTTCGTATAAAGCTTATTTTATCCACTAATGAAAAAACACTTTCACTATAGTGTTTAGTTTTAGTTTTAATTTACTTTTAACTGGAACATTTATATTACACCATATTTAAGTATTTTTTTAAAATCCTTGCACTCCTTTTTTAATAAATTATTTAATTTTTTGAATTATGCTTTTTATATATATATTTTTTGTGTTTGGATGTTCTGAGCTCTATTTGAATTATATTAATTGTAACAATGCAAATAATAATAATAATAATAATAATAATAATAATGCATGTTTATTTATTTATTTAATTTATGTTTATGATAATTAATTAATTAGTAATAATTATTATGTTATTTTTGGATTTTGAAACTTAGTATATACACAGCCTATCACTCCTCATTTTAACCATTTTCTTCATTTAGCTTTTATTTTATTATATTAAATTTTTCCTTCAAACCTTCGAACGGATTTTGAGCTGCATTTTGCAAGTAGGAAAGATGCTTTATTATTATTTGTTATTATTATTACTATTATTATTATTCATTCATTCACTTACTCATTGTCTATACTGCTTTATCCTGTATACAGGGTCACGGGGGGCTTGAAGCCTATCCCAGGAGACGTAGAGAACGAGGTGGGGTTCATAATCGATGGGGCGCCGATCCATCGCAGAATACTACGGGCAATTTATGAACACCGATCAGCCTAATCTGAATGTCTTTGGACTGTGGGAGGAAATCAAGATACCTGGAGGAAACCAATCAAGCACAGAGAGAACATGAACAAACTACACACACACAGACCCCATGGTGGGAATCGAAGCCGGACCCTTGAAGTACACGGCCACAGTGCTAAACACTACGCCATCATGCCACCAATTATTATTATTATAATATTCTGGTCCATTTTCATGAAGGATGCCAATAATTCTGGAGCTGACTACACATAATGCTTCTCTCTCTCCGCTGTTCAGAAGATACTATATATGGGACACGGAACTGTCTTTGCTTATGTGTGTCAGTGTGTTTTATGTTTAAGTATTAATTTTTCCTGTCCTTCTCTCCTGCCATCATCACCACTCTTTATGTAGCATCTGGAGTCACTCAGACTCATATTATGATGTCCCATAGTATAACCGTCTACCACGCTGTAAACACCACAAGGCCGGCAAAAAACTTGAGTACCGGAAAAAGAAAGAGGCAGAAGCAAACGTGGATATGTTTACGACATGCCATATCCTGGATAAACTGCGTCTACGTCTCTGTGATTGCTCTCATTTCCTTCTGGATGTTGAGCAATGCATCATGATTGATGGCTTTCACAGGAATTTAACGACATGGCTTTGAGCCATGCTGTCCTGCTGAGCGAATTCTGCTGAAATTAATGGAAGTGACTGTGTTTATACTGTTTATAATTAGTCTATGGTACATATAACTCTACACTGCTGAAGGGCTTCAAGACAAATTAGTTCAATTTATTTTTTTTTAAATATAAGCAAGCTGTATGCTTTTAGACACTGCAAAATGTTTTATTCAAATTAGCTAATCAAATCAAAATACACAAACGTGCAATGGATAAATCCGGTCAAATCTGACGCCACATTCCACCCACAACGAAAAAGCTTGAATATTCTGACGTGCAAATACAAACTCGCCATAAAACTGTTTTTGTGACTCGCTCACATTTAATACTATATACGGTAAACATTTTACAGTGGTACTAATCTGTGATGGATTCTTGTTTCATGTCAAACAAAAAGCTGCATGATGTTTATTTGTCTCGTTTTATATTTTACATAAAGTTAAAACACACGCCCCTGATTGTTTTAAGACCGGATGAGGGACGAAGGTTTAAAATTGAAATAACGTCTTCCTTGTAAACCTGCCGTCTCTTTCCATTTCCATTTTCTTTCCATTACATTAAACATTACAACCGCTCCCATATTTAAGTTTTGCCAGCCATGTTGGTGCGGATGAATCAGGATCGCGTGCATTTGGGTTGCCAGATTGGTAAGGTTAAAAGTCTTAAACTGCAGCCAGATGGTGTAAAAGAAATAAGCAAGAGGACTTGTTTTCAGTCCCAAAGGCATTACAAACTCCAACAATCTGGCAACACTTGTAAATGTAATCTAACATATCTTTAAATTAGTAAAACTGTTCACGTCCTACAATTTGATAAATCTAGTGTTAACTTTAAAGAAATATTATAACAAAATAAATTTATATAAAATAATATGATGGTAAAATTGTATGCTTCTTCCTTCCATTTTTTACCCTTAATTTTATAGCCAAAAAAAAAATCTAAAACATTATCTGCTACACACACATTTTTCAGCAGATAATGTTTTAGATTACATTTTATAAACTAAATTATATTACAATAAAGTAAGACAATTAAAAAATCTAAATAAGAAATAATGTCTAAATTATTCTAAAACACTAGTCTCCAATAACTTTCTCGATAGCAAATTATTTAAAATGTATTATACAGTAAAATTGTACTTTTTGTCCACTTATCATTACGTTTAATGTGGTGGAACGTCTCTGAAAAAAGTTAATTTATATTATTGCTCATAGTACAGTAACTTGTAAACTTTTTTCCTCAAAAAAAAAAAAAAGTCTCATGATACAGAGAAACTGCAGCTTTTCCTTTGAGTGACACTACGGGTTGGTACTGAAGACTCCTTCTTTTTTTAATCCAAGTGCCTTAGTAAATGGTTGTTATAGAAACAATAGCATAATATAACAAGTGCATTAATATAAACGTGCAATTTGCGTATGCAGTGAAAAAAAAAAAAATGAAAAAAAACACCTTCAGCCTAATCAGAATAAAGACTTATTTATGTGTATTTTCTCTCTCGTACCTGCGCAGCAGTAGTTTGGGGTGGTTCTTGCTCTCCAGGTTCTTGTCGATGAGGTCGGACAGCAGGTGTTTGAGGACGTCGGTAGCGTACTCCAGCTTGCTCTGCAGCACGGTCATGATGAGCGAGGCCACGTTGCCGCGGTCTCTCATGGAGAAGCCTCGCTGAGACTCCAGCGTGCGGATGAAGGTCAGCAGGAACACCTTGTTATTGATCAGCTGCCCGAAGAGCTTCAGACCCTTTTCTACCTGCTCCTGTCTGTAGCCTGGCACCTAGAAAGCAAGATTTAAAATGTTACAAATATATAATATGCATCTATATACAAACATATGCCGAAGATTTTGTTTAATTTCTAAAGGGAAATTTTAGATTATTAAAAAGATTATTTTATAAAAACACAATTGAGTTTATTTTCATGAAAAATTTTAATTTGCGGTTGAATATTTAATTATTTATTTTATCTTTTATTCCAAAAGAATAATTCTCCAATTAGTTTTGAAATTTTTAAATACAAACGTTTACCTGTTTTGGGGTTGGAATTTTTTTTTTGTATTTTTCTATTTACTTTTCTAAAAGAAATAAGTTTTTAAACCTATTAATGATTCCCCCCATCCATCCATCTATCTATCTATCTATCCATCCCTCCATCTATCTATCTATCCATCCATCCATCCCTCCATCCATCTATCTATCTATCTATCCATCCATCCCACCCTCCATCCGTCCCTCCATCTATCTATCTATCCATCCATCCATCCCACCCTCCATCCATCCATCTATCTATCTATCTATCTCACCTGGGTTTAACTAAGCAAACAGGTAAAAGCCTTCCATTGGATTTCTTTTCTTCCCTGATCGTATTCCAAGATGACGATGCCAGGATTCATCGGGCACAAATTGTGAAAGAGAGCCTCGGGGAGCATGAGACATCATTTTCACCTGTGAATTGGCCACCACAGAGTCCAGACCTTAACCCCATTGAGAATCTTTGGGATGTACTGGGGAGGAGTTTACACTCCGACTCTCCCATCATCAATACAAGATCTTGGAAAGAAAATAATGCGACTATAGGTGGAAATAAGTGTTGTGATGTTGCATAAGCTTATCGAAATGATGCCATGGCCGTAATTAAAGCAACTGGTGGTGTAATGAATTATTATAGTGTGTGACTTTTTATTTAAGCAGGAAAGTGTATTTTTAGAATAATTCATAGTATTACTACTACTACTAATAATAATAATTATATAAAGTAAAAATAAATTGCCTTCAATTAGGATGACTGTATTTGGTAATGAATTAATCTCAAGCAACATACAGTATTTATATTAAAAACAATCTTTACTTTTTTATGTATATAAAAATATTCATTAAAATGATCTTGAAAAAACATTAAATATAGCCTTACAAAGACATAATTTAAAAATGTTCTCTAGTATAATAATAATAATAATAATAAAAAACTAAATGAACTAAAATACTTAAATCTCATCTAGTATCTGATCAGGAAAGCAGATGATAAATAATTAACCAAGCAGCCGTGTGCTAACGCGTGCCAATGCCATTTGTAGCATCAATAACCATTAGAAGCCTGTCAGCATCCAGAGGTAATGTGCCTGCAAGTTTCATTAGAACAGGTTTCACTATAAACTCCTCCAGAGAGGGCATGTTTATCTCCAATTAAAGCGTAATTAATGTAGCTTATTAAAACCTGAGCTCGTCACGCGTTGGGATCTAAGCCTCGACTTTAAGGGAGAGTCGTCCTGTCTGCCGAGATTCGATTAGCAATGTCCATCAATGTCATAAGTGGGTATAAACAACCGGCGGCGTCCTGCGGACTTCCCTCTGTTAGGCTTTTCATTTCCCTCCCTGTGCTCACAAAACAGTTGTGTCACATCATTACTGCGATTAACAAGTGAGTAATTGTGAATCTCAGCACAGCTCATTATTGTATGTCTTTGAAAAAGAATGTGTGTGTGTGTGTGTGTGTATGAGAGAGAGCGTGAGAGGGGAAGACTACTTAAGTATTCCGTCCATCAATGTGAAATATTCTGTCCATCATTACGAGGTGTCAGTACGCATTAACTCATTATCTGAGCTGGGACGGCTAATTGGAGCGCTGAGAAGTGAATTCCGCTCTGAGACAGGTAGGTCTAGAGAGATGATTAGCGAGCGGCAGATAAAAAAAATTTCAAAGATTCATACAGTATAATTGTGCTTGAGTGAAGGAATACGACCGGGTTGAAAAGGGCTGAGTCCTGATAAAAAAAAAACACACACACACACGAACACACATATACACCATCGCTCCCCTACCCCGCATACATCTACTACCATTAACTAGCTATGTTTTGACAAAACCTTACACTGCTAAGGTTAAAATGACAAAACTGAGTTTATACAACCGTTAGCTCTGGTTCACTAATCTGACTGGACGTTACACACTGTGTGCTCCTAGCACAAACCCCTAATACAGTCATCTTAGTCACATAATCAGCAGACTCATACGTTTCAGTAATATAATGTTTGACTAGAATGCTGAGTCCGTCCGAAGCGCTATAAGTTTCTTCGTGATATTCTGTGCTTCTGCTGGCTGAGCAAAAATAAACCGAATGTTTAGCTACAGTGTGTCTGAAATATCAGTTAATCAATATTAATTTCTTGTTTATAGGACTGTAATCACACAGTAATCACACACTCACACCTGTGAACCGTCACATCAAATCAGGTATTAAATTGCGTTTTGTGTGGCTTAAGTTATGCATAGTTTCAGCTTTCCCGTCATGCAATAAGCTCCAAGTTTATTAGTGTATTGTGTTCGGTTCCTGAGATATGGCCAGTGCAAATTTGTTTACAGGGAGTGTCTTACAAAATACTTTAAAATACTGTTTTTTAAATATTTAAACAGGAATACAGTGATGTTGTAAGAAAGACGGAACCCTCAGCCTGTTTATCACACCAAGGTTTCCCTGCTACCCTTCAAAACAACTTTACCAGAAGTGTAGTTTTATATTTCAAAAAAATGGATGCTTTCTTATCTCAATTGCAGTAACCAGCTTGTTGTGTTAATTAAAGCGCTTTAGGATTAAAACTTTCTCAACTGTGTTGAAGAATCAGAAAGATAATGTATTTTATTTTATATAAGATTTTTGCTGAAACTGGTAATTTGCTACATTTCGACTCCTGCACTCTGCAAGGCAAATCTGTGCGACTTAATACCTACTTGATATGACACAGTTTCACAGTTGTACTGAAATAGCAATTATACTAGCAAGCTAGGTGTCTAGCTAGCTAACTGGGAGTTATAGCCATTTCCACATGTTTGGGCCATCAAAGGAGTTCCTGGGAGGCCAGTGTTTCAGACAGTCCTATTATAGTACTGGCGTACTGAGAAAACTTTCTACTTACTTACTTTCTGTCTGCATGTGTACTGAACCACACTATCATTTTTCAATTCACCATAATAAAGCGAACTCTGACTTTATGTATCTAAACCTCCCTTCACGGATCACATTGCATATCTTTTGGCATTTTTTTGCTTTGCAGGTAAGGTTAAAGTACATATTTGCAGCTTGTTGTTCATCAAGCTCTGAAAATTTGTTAGCCAACAATGTAATTCTGAGGATCTACTTAGCATTACACAAATCCCATTGTGCGTGCTCTAGATTATGGCTGACCTCCAGGTCTTTAAGAACGGGATGTTCCTCAATCCCAGGGAAGAGAACACGCATAGTGTAGGTTCTGTAGTCCAGAAATGGGATCCCTGCTCCATCCAGGTCACTGGTCAACTCATTAATATCTGTCTGTAGCTCTGCAAATGCTGGAGAGAGAGAGAGGGAGAGGAATAAGCTGTTAATAAAAAAATCCCAAAGTGACAGAATTTAGGGCTGTTCATGTCTAATAACATACTGAGTCCAGTTGTTATCTTTGCGTTTGGTCAGAAATGTGTCACACCGGCGCAATAGCGTTTAACTCAACACACTCCATATCGTTTCAAATGCCTTTGTCCTGTTTAACCTCCTGCTTTAGCAATTCATTTAATCCCTTTTTTTTATATATATATAAACAGTAATTTCCCTCGGTAGTCAAGGAAACACTTAAGTGCCAACACATTGCGTTTTACCTGAACACGCTAGAAAACAGTGCATTAGTCGATAATTCCTGTGATGAATGATATGTTATTAATACTAAGTCATATAGCGCCTCAGGAGGCTTCACAATCCTCAATTTGTTTACTGTAACAAGTAGTGTATAGGATAAATCTAAAGCTTTAAACTGCAGAAGTTTGTACCCCTGTGTATTCTCAGTGAAGAAAGTAAAAGCGTTTGAAAAGATTGAAAGGTTTTACTCTGTCAGCCTCCACATTCTTACGTTAAATGTGAAACCGGACATCTTTCTGTTGCTGTGAACTACATTTTCTCTATGCATAACAAATCTTTTTTTTTTTTTTCACTCATATTACAAATAATTTTTCCAGATTCGATTTTATAAGTCATTTCGTATCCTGGCCCTGAATTTGTGTGTGAGTGGTTTTGAATGACAGTGCATTTTAAATGAATGCTGCAGACCTAAATGTTGTTTTTTCCCACCAGAAATTCATTTAATCGTGCTTTTAACGTCTAGTGCAATTGAGTATTTTGTGGAAGAAAATGATTCGCTTGCTGTTAATATTCAGGCCTGAATTACAACTGAAACATAGAGAAAAAAAAAAAAACCTTCTTATGCACACTGTTTACACATTACTCACTGAACCTCTTTAACCTTCACTTAATTGTTCACGCAGTCGAGTGCACCACTGCCCACCTTCTTTACACTCCAGAGCCACTCTGGATTCGAGGTTGTCCATCTGCATCTGCAGCCGTTTCAGGGTCAGGTCGCTTTCCCGCGACTTGCGCTTGTAGGCGATGAGTACGATGATGATGAAGAGGATGAGGAGGCATCCGGCTCCGGCGATGCTGATGATGGCGGTGCTGCTGAGGGGGCTGTCGGAGGTGATGTGGACCACGCCAGGGGAAAACTCTATGCCACCCACACGCGCCTAATACACACACACATTGTATTTTACTGATAATAGTAATGATAAATTTATTTGTGGTATTTGTTGCTCTTTCTATCCACTGTATATAACATTTAATCATGCAGTAATAAAGAAGTGGAAGCAAAACAAACAGAGTCAATTACTGGATAAACGAAGTACTGTAAATGTGGTGAAACAATGCCAAGCTGACTAGTATAATTAAACAGTATTTCAATAGTTTAGCGTATCTACAAATTTACTATCATTGCTGCTGTTCCAGATAATGACATTATTTATTATTTTTAAATTGTATTGTTGTGCCTACTGTGGTATTTATTATGAGTACTGTGGTATTTATTATGAGTATTGTGGTGTTTATTGCATATATTGTGGTCTGTTGTATTAATTATGTGTACTGAGGTATTCATTTTGGGCATTGTGTTGTTCATTGTGTGTACTGTTGTATTTAAGTTGTATACTATAGTGTTTATTATGAGTACCATGTTTTTATAGTTTGTACTGTAGTATTTATTGTGAGTACCATGGTATGTGTGTATACCATGGAATTCATTATGTGCAATGTGGTATTTATTATGTTTACGTAGTATTTATTGTGTGTACTACAGTATTTATTGTGTTTACTGTAGTATTTATTCTGTCTTATGGTAAATATTGTGCATTCTGTAGAATTTATTATGAGCACTATGGTTTTTATTGTGTGCACTGTAGTATTTAACATTGTGTACTGTAGTATTTACTGTGTGTACTGTAGTATTTATTATGAGTACCATGGTATTTATTCTATGTATTGTGGTATTTATTGTGCTAAATGTAGTATTTATTGAGTGTACTGTGGTATTCATTTTGTGTACTGTGGCATTTGTTGTGCTTAAAGTAGTATTTATTGTGTGTCATGTGGCATTTATCATGTGTACTGTGGTACTGTATTTATTGTGCTTAAAGTAGTATTCATTATGTATGGTGTTGTATTTATTGTATGTACAGTGGTATTTATTGTGTGTAGTATGGTATGTATTATGTTTATTGTTTGCTTTTGTATTTATTGTGTGTACTATGGTATTTATTGTGCTTAAAGTAGTATTTATTGTGTGTACTGTGGTATTTTATGTGTATACTGTGGTATTTATTGTGCTTAAAGTAGTATTTATTGTGTGTACTGTGGTATTTAATGTGTATATTGTGGTATTTGTTGTGCTTCATGTAGTATTTATTGTGTGCACTGTGGTATTTAATGTGTATACTGTGGTATTTGTTGTGCTTCATGTAGTATTTATTGTGTGCACTGTGGTATTTAATGTGTATAATGTGGTATTTGTTGTGCTTCATGTAGTATTTATTGTGTGTACTGTGGTATTTAATGTGTATAATGTGGTATTTGTTGTGCTTCATATAGTATTTATTATGTGTACTGTGGTATTTTATGTGTATACTGTGGTATTTGTTGTGCTTCATGTAGTATTTATTATGTGTACTGTGGTATTTAATGTGTATACTGTGCTATTTGTTGTGCTTCATGTAATATTCATTGTGTGTACTGTGGTATTTATAGTATATCTATTGTGTGTACTGTGGTATTTATTGTATATTCATTGTGTGTACTGTGGTATTTATAGTATATCTATTGTGTGTACTGTGGTATTTATTGTATATTCATTGTGT
>JAQMYJ010000004.1:4629667-4648123 GCA_030014305.1 Clarias laeviceps | reverse complement strand
TGTAACAAACACACAAAATCTCGTATCTGTAAGCTGTCGTGGCCGTAGATTTTGGAATCCAACTCAGACAAAAGACATAATTACACACAAATCTTTTTTTTACGCACGGATATTTTTGACAGTGATTTCATTCCATAAAAAAAAGAAAAGAAAATCATTTATATGGACTATATAATTTCTTATGTATTATAAGTTGTTACTATTGAAACAATAGCATTTTTGCTAAGCATCTCTTGACTGATTATTTCTGTCCTTTGGGGAATGCAAACTTGTATTTGAACTGATAATATGGATGAAGGTAAGGTATGATGTATTGATGTACTGGAGTATGCATGGGACAGCAGGACAGCCGTTACTACCTGGTGAACATGGTGTTTAAACTTACGTTGGTCGTCTCCTGGTTGTTGTACTTGGCTCTGATTTGTGGGTTCTGGATGATGTCCAGGTTGGTTCCTGTCACTGTCACTGGTGTGTTTCCACTTTTGTATAAAGCAACACAGTTTCTCTTTATTAGGACCAAGCTTACACTACAATTACATCAAATTACTCCAGGTTTGGATTATTTGACCAAATATATATCGTAATTTGTGGCTTTTTATTTACTAAGCTGACGTACCTGAAAATGCTCCATTCTGGTTCCAGCTTGGTGATAGTCGGATCTTCAACATACTCAAACTGGAGGTCCTTGTGAATGTGGGCCTTGTCTACATACACGGATACGGTTACTTCCCCGTTGCCTTCAACTGAGGCGTGAGACCGACACGTGATCCACTGACCCCCTCGTCTGTAAGATCAAACACAATATGGCAGTTAATTCATAGTTTATTGCACAATATTTATATAACAGAAACGTCACATCAGACATTGTTTCACATGTGACACAAATTTTTACGTATTAGTTTTTTGCACGTATTTGTATTCAGTTCATTTAGTTTTTACATTTTTTCATGAAATTTCTTACATTTCTTATGATCACATTTTTCACATATTGAGCATTTTGAGTCTGAATTTATTTGTCACATTAGCATTAGAAACGTATAATTTTTTCGCACGTGATCACCCGCAATTCATTTACAACCAATAACTTTTCACGTGCAGAGCTCAGGGTTTTATTTCCCTCACACGCGGTTCTCTTACATGAATAACTGATGTGATGATGTGACAGTTTCAGGGCACATGAAGGTGAAATCTATTTATGTTTTTTCATTTAATTGAATGTAAAAAATAAATTTTTTTGACATTTTCAAGACGTAATTAAAAAGCTGTGTCAGACAGAACTCACAAAAATATTGCATTCTTGATTTTTTTTTCTACCACTAGCACAATGATAAATAAATCAAGTGAAAAAAACAGAGACGTCAAAGGCAACTACAGACGCATTTCGCCGGCTTGGCAGAACTGAGGTGTGATTGCGAGTGTCTTTATTGATTAGCGCTCAGGAACTCGGCCTGGTCTTAATGCCGCTATTGATCCGTTCCCGCTGTTTTATGACGCTACCGCCCCATCCGCCCTCCCCGATTGCTGTAAATGTTGTTCTGTTTGGGATGCTGGATGCTCTACCTGTGGTAAGTGCACTTCTGGTCCTTGAACATGATGGACACGTTGCTTCCGGCGTCCAGGTTGCTTCCTGTGATGTTGACCATGGTGCCTCCGGATACGGGACCGCGGCTGGGCTTCAGAGAGAGCAGTCTGGGGACCTGCGGGAGGGTGGAGGCAGAGTCATGACCTCAGCTTATTGGATTATTTCCTTTCCTAAAGATTTCAATCATATAATCCAGTTATGGGAGCGATGAAGGCCATTAAAGCACCGCTAAAGGTGAGAAGTAAGAAATAAGACACTTGCGGACAAGCGGTTAGAGAAAAATAATCAATGCTGGAGTGGTGCCATGAGACCGCCACGCGGCACTACCGGAAGTATCTCACTCCTCTTATACCGTTTATTAATTTATTAATGAATGACAATTGACTTTCCATCTGTTTATAGTCGTGGAAGATGCATACACTGATCAGCCATAACATTAAAACCATTAACCATTAGGCTTTTGGTTTCAACTGTGCCAGCTGTGGACCCTCAGTGTTTCAAGATTGGTAGCCTTGGGCTCTTTGCCTGCTGGACACCATACACAGTGGCTGAAGTGATCTTTGGGTGCCCATGATCCTGTCACTGGTTTAATAGAGTATAATTGGGGATCAATGTTATTCAATCAGGTGACACGGTGGCTTAGTGGTTAGAGTCTGTGTGTATGATGTTTGCATGTTCTCCCCATGCTCGGTGGGTTTCTATGCAGACTAGCGTTCCCAAAATGTATGTGTGAATGTTGACCGGAGGTCCTACCATGGTCGTAAAAATGGGAATAAATACACTGGTCACCACTGGTTGGACTACAGAGGTTCCTAGATGGATGGATGGATGGATGGTTATTCAATTAACTTGGTGATGGTGTTAATGTTATCAATGATAATGATAATCAGTGTACAGTATAATACCACTTACATTACAGTAGGTAAGCGCAGGATTTCTTTTTTCTCTTTCTTGGAGTTAATAATCCCAAAAAAATAATAATCCAAAAAAAAGAAGTGCAGTTTGTCATATTATCGTGAAATTGGAAAGTATAAACTCCTCTATCCTGAATAGTTTCCAGTGGTCGTTAAAACTTTGATCCAAGTCACTGATCCTGGAGACTCCTTCCTTACTTTAGATGTTTGATTTTTTAAAATCTGTTTCATATTAGCCTTAGATTCTGCTATACAAGTAACTCTGAATAAAGTGTTACTAAAGAAATTCTAACTATTAAAATGAGTGCATTACAAAAGCCGCCAATAGCGTCTGAGCCACTGTTACAGAAAATTAAACAACACTAGCAATCTGACCGAACAGATCACAGACTTTAGGAGCACTGCGGTATAATGGTGTATGTAACATGAGGTTAATGTGGATGATTACAGTCTGAATCAATACAGGGGTTAAGGAGCGCCCATATTCTTCAGATTTAAGTGTTTTCTATTGGCTGGTGAGGAGAGAGAGAGGAATTTTATGAACAGCTTCCCACATTCATTACAGGACGATCCCTCAGTGTGATAATATTACGACCCAGGACATAAGGAGATGCACACGGGCACACGAGTCTTAGACCTTTTTTTTTTTTTTTTTTTTACAAGGCGGCGCTGCTGTAAATCCAAGCACGCTTAAGCCTATAATTGGCAAGGGTCTTTAATTACACGGACACGATTAAGATCTGCACAATCTCTCGGTTTAATCTTGTAAATCACCATGTCAGCAAAATGAACCCACCACAAAGTAGTAGTACTTGGAGGACTTGGCCATGAACTCGGATTGACACTCCCCTACGCAGACCAGGACGTTTCCGGCAAACTGACTCGACTCGGCTTTTCCCATCTCGCACACGATCCTGTAAAACGCATGCAAACATATGAAATATCTTTAAAACATTTTTCCTTCATCTTCCAGACTGTTCTCTGCATAACAACAATAGTGGAAGATTACGGAGCGAAAAGTTAATGCACTCAGTAATCTCTTTATTCTGTCTTGACAAACCAACATTTATCACACAACACCGTAAGAGGCTTATCACTACTTTGTACAGCACAATTCTGCAGGAGTAATAAAAAAAAAAAAAAAGAAAAACAACAAAAATACCAAAAATAAGAGATTTTTTTTAGGTCAGGGTAATAATAAAGTAATAATAATTCCTGTTCCCTCAGTCAGTCATGGCTCTTCAAATCCGCACAAAAATAACATGTAATTATTTCCCCTGTCCCGACCAGGGATTAAAAGTCGCTTTAATACTCGTCTCTGCCTTCGGTCCTGATCCTATCACCCGCTCCATAGAGTCCACAAACGAATTAAAGCAATGCATGGATGGTTCAGACTGGGTTCAAACCATACAGGCTTGAAAGATAGGGACAGAAATGGTCAGAGTGAATAATCTACAGCTAAAAAAAGAAAAAAAAAAGAGTTTTAAGAGAGTGGAACTTTTTTTAAAAAGTCTGTCATGAATGAAAATGTCATCATTTCTCTCAACCCTATATACGGTATATATGAGGAAAGAATAAAAGAATGAAGCGCAAAGTTTTTTCTGCTCGGAAAACTCTGTCAGAGAACTTAAAGCGACTGTCCAGGCTATGACTACGTACAACAATTACAAAGCACTGACACTGGAGACTCCTTCCATAGTTGAACGAAATATTTTAAAAAATCGATGTACTGTATAAGCTGTTACTATATACAGTGTACATTTATGTAAAACCTGTACGGCTCAAAGCTATTGTTACAGATACTTTATCCACACCTTTTGACCAATCAGATTTCAGAGTTCAACAGATCACAGGACAAATTGTGCAACGATACAGTAATTCAGGTTTATTGAGTGGAACTTGGGAAGTTTTCATCTGCTGAGAATGAGGAATCTACAGTATTTGAACAGCATTTGATAAAAACCTGCTATTCCTGGCAGGTGTAATTCTGTGACATCATTTCGACATGGCGGCAACCGTAGAACAAGTACCTTCTGCAAAGCACTGTTTGTTTAGAGTTTAGACCCAACATTAATTTCTCTCTTTACATATTTATATGAATTGTTCTTATGTATTGAATAAATAAAGGTACAATACAAAACTAAAGTAAATGATGGTTCCACTTGGTGGTAGGGTTTTTCAGTGAAAATGCCACAACTGCTAGTTTTCCTTGTATACCAATCTTTCCCAATCATCATGTAAACAATTACAAGTAATTAAACAATTAGGAAGGGAGGAAGGAAGTCATGAATGCAGCATAAAATCACTTGTGGTTATAGGAATAATAGTTCTGTCCTAAAATAAGGGTTTTCATGTGCGTACATGCTATAATAATAATAATCATAAAAATAATAAGAAGAACAACTCACAGCCCAGAAAAAGCCAACATTAAAGCTACATTAAAAAAAAAAATCCTACTTCAGATCTGCCAAATGAAAATGAAACGTGACCAAAGCGTTAAATGAATTCTAACTGCATTAATTTAATTGTATCTGGAACTATGAGGCGGAGAAATTGGTCTGGAATGTCTAGTGTTTGTTTCATGGTGTGAGTGACTCACTGTTCAGCAGGGATGTATCCCTCCGGTACAGGTGTGCACTCCACGTCGGCCACCCTAACGTTGCCCTCGATCTCGTGAAAATCCAGGCCGAGGTTCTCCCCGCGGATCGTCACCAGCGTCCCCCCTTCCCGGGGCCCTCGCAGCGGGGTAATCTGCAGAGGAAAGCATGGCATTACATGCTTACAAACGATCATCATCGAGGCTTTGATCCTAACAGACATTAACATGTGTGCGTCCCACCCCCTTGTGATCCCCACGGTTGGTACAAGCCAAAAGCAATTGGGAGCTGAGTCAGTAACCCTGCTCTCTTTCCTCTCTGCACCTGTGAGAGATTTGGTTCAGCACGATAATTGGACCTCTCTCTGTCACAGCTACAAAGCTTCCAAAGAGTGTGTCTTCCAATGAATAATGATGAGTTGCAAACCCAGCTGAGCCTTGCCTATAGTGGAAAAAAAAAATCATCTGTAATTATCTATAGATACAGGTTGTTTCTCATGGAAAGACGCAGACGCCAGGATGCAAAAACATGAACTCCTGTAATGAAAACCAACTCAAAGGACACAAGAGAAATAGTTATTCAGATAGCTATCATTTTTCAATCATATTTTAGATGCTGATGCATCTTAATACTTATGTCACTGTCTAGTTTACAACAAAGACTGCAATCCGATTACATCAGAAATGCTGCTCGTTGGTGTGTGCTTCATTTTACCATTCGGTTACACATTCAGATTACCTTGCAAGATGGATTCAACCCCTTTTTTAAAGACTTTCTAGCCTGGCAGGTTGAAAAAAAAAGGCCAGGCACATTAATATGGGATTGTAAAGACTGCTCATGGGGTGAATTAAATGACTGGAATGTTCATATTTTGACAAGCAGAACCAACTTAATTACTCAAGAGTGGTCTAGAGTGTTTTTGGGAGAGGAAAGAAATGGTGAAGAAATGAAAGAGTGTCTGCAAAAGACATGGGTTCAAGAGGATGGGTGGGACTCTGCAAGAGTGGGCAGGATTGGTCAAGAGAGTCTGTGAAAGCAAGAGGGAGTGGTCAGAATATATTTAAAAGAGGATGGTACTGGTGAGAATTACCTTGACAGTGGGTAGGATTAGTCATTAGTTTGTAGTCATGGGTATAATTGTTCAGAATTCTTTCAGAAGTTGGTGCAATTGGTCAAGACCATCTACATGAATTGTTTCTGAGAAAGGATTGGAAGAGGGTGGGACTGGCTAGAAATACAGTACCTTGGGAGTAGGTACATCAGGATTAGTTAAAATGTTTGCAGTTGGAATTGGCCAAGGTTTACTGTGGGAGTGGGCAGGATCGGTCAGAAGAGGTTTCTTCTGAAGTGGTGCAATTGGTTAGGATCATCTGCATGAGTGGGTGGGATCATTGAAGAGTGCTTGAAGATTAAGTGGACTTGGTCAGAATTTCTTCTGAACAGGGTGGGTTAGAACTGGTTAGAATTATCTTGGGATTGGTTAAATTGTTTTGCAACGGTGGGTAGAATTGGTCGAGGTTCTTCTTCTGAGACGAGGAGGGATTAGCCGAGGTTATTCACAGGAGTGGGCAGGATTGGCCAGAACTCCTTCTGAAGTTGGCGAAATTAGTCCAGCTTTCAGCATGAGCAGGTAGATTTCAAAATTCCTTTGGAAGTGGGTGGGATTGATCAAAATATCTGCAGTAAGGATATGACTTAAAAAAATAAAACAATCCTCCAGACATCTGTACAGAAAAAAATAGATTGATCCTTATACCAAACCAGGATCTTTTTGACAGAGCTCGAGACTGATAGTCAGGATTGCAGCTGAAATTAATATCAATAACATGCCATTCAGTGAAATCTCCGGCTTGGCCCATTTGGGAAATATACGGCCGTTGTGTACAGAGGAGGTCAATGAGACGGATCACGCTCTATCGAGTCACTTGTGATTTGTCCCAGAGGTTATCACTTTGGTAGAGTACACACAGCCGTGCTATTATCACAATGTAGTCCGTCCATCAGTCATCCTGGCCAACCTTTTACGCTAAATCCCAATGGGAAACAGCCATCACTAAGCGCTCTGCAACTGCTGTCACTGGGGCTTTGCTTCCAGCTCAGCTGTGATCTCTTAAATAGCATGCTAAGAGGTCAGGTTCATTACAGAACTTTTTCGCAGTTATAACAAGGCATGAAAAATAAGCATTTCTAAATGGGGAAACAGGCCAGAGACTGAGGTGTCAGGTGTCTTTGATATGTATTTTTGCATTTCATATTGTCTAATTATGTATCTTATAGTACCAGTCAAAAGTATGGACACGCTGTCTAATTCCATGGTCTTTCATGATGTTAATTCTTTTCTACACCACAAAACAATACTGAAGGCGTTTATCCAAAATACACAATAATCCCCTTTGAACAGTTGATATTGAGATGTATCTGCTATTTCTGCTCCGTAAATCCTTCATAACGCCTCTAATCTGAGGTGCTGTTTGTTAATTGGTGATTTCTGAGGCTGGTGACTCTAAATGAACTTCTCCTCTGCAGCAGAGCTAAGGTTTGGTCTTGCTTTCCTGGGAAGGTCTTCATGAGAGACAGTTTCATCATGTTTTGCAAATGCACTTGACTATACTGTTCTTGTAAGAGCTGTTCCAGAACAGCTGACCTTCATGTCATAAAGTAACAACTGACTGTTACTTAATGGCCTAATGCCATATGTGTTATTTCATAGTTTTGAAATCTCCAGTAATGTTCCAGGATGTTGAAAATAAATCACTTAAAGAGAACATTGAAAAAGAAGGTGTGTCCAAACTTTTGACTGGAACTGTATATAAGTTCAAGCATAGTATTTTGATTTCTCAAATAAAAGAGACATACTGTATCAAATGTTCCTATGATGCAGCCTTGTGGGTTACCACATTTCTGACAAATTTTGCCTTTTGAAAAATAATGATAAGAATATGACCTTGATTAAAAAAATGAATGTCAGAGATGTTCATTCTTTTTTAAATGGTTAAAAATGGCACTATATGACATTCACCTTCAAGCAATCCTGAGTTTCAAATTAGAAAAAGCTAAAAGCTATTAAACGACCTACAGTATTAGCACTGTATCCAAGTCGTCCTCATGCATTCATAAAATTTTTAAATGTCATGGCGCGCAACCCAGCAGTTGAAACGAAGAAATACTGAACGCTCGATGTGTGGCTTCGTATTGAAATACTGTATTTTACACCAGATTTTATAGTAGACGGTGGCAAAATAACAGAGCCCAATAAAATCTCTACTGAGACTAATCTCCAGCTTTACAATGCATGCAATTAACAGCTATCGCAGCACATTACAGTGCTTTCTCCGATAAGCGTCGAGCTGGAATCTGCCGAACGAAAGAAAGAGCATGCAAGAGTGGGGAAGAGTTGTCTCTTTTCATTAGGGGATGATTAGATTTGTGACTTTGACAAGCTAATTGATGGCTGGTGGAGGAAAACACTTAATCATCACCCACTTCTACTTCAACTAAAGATTCTCCATCAGAGATGTCACTGCAACGAAGAGCATTAGAATTCTCGGCAAAATGCGTTTTAAAAGAAATACACAAAAAAGAGGGGAATATAGAGTGGAAGAGATATACAGACCTAATGAATTCAATCGATTTAAAGACGAGTCAGGACTAGAGTCATTATTTGTCTCGGTCCCATTTTTCATTTCAAGTCATCCAGTTTGAGAAGCTTTCAATCACAGGGATGTGAATGAACTGCTGGAAATTCTTGAAGCTCAACCATTCAGTGCTATGATTCATAAAATTTTAACACAAGAACAAAAAGCATTATTGACTTCATCTAAAGTGGAAAAAAAAAAAGAAATTCCTTAGGCCAAAGAAATCCCAATGGCTGCTCCTGACAAAAACACTGTCTTCTGCCGCAGGAAAAGAAACAGAGATGAAGACTTTATAAGAAATCATTTTGCTACAAGATGAAATACAGGAGAACTGAAAGAACGTGAGTATTTTGCTCTCCAATAGATTGTACCTGGCAACGGTGAAATACAAAAAAGGATCAGCAAGTGGAGATAAGAAGCAGACTAGTGGGAATATTATTGTTTCCCGTCTGTTCCTGAACAGTCGGTTTTCCATTTTGTCAGTGAAAGCTTTAAAGACAAAAAAAAAAGAAAAAAGAAACAAACTCTAAAAGATTTTGTGATTGCCCTATCAGTGTGGATCTACTGTAGCTCCATCCACATTTCCCACTTCTGCACTCCTGATGTCAATCTTGGCTGGTGTATTTATTTATTTATGGGTCAGCTGGTAGTGGGAAGAAGGACGAATCATCCTCGTGTGTATATGTTTGTGTGTATACTGTATGTGTGTGTGTGTGTGTTCACCTTGGTGATCTTCGGGTGTGTGCACTTGCTGTTGATGCCGTTATGCTGGAGCCACATGCTCTGTGGATGAGGGCAGTGCTGTTTGAGAGTGCAGCGCTTTTCCCCTTTACACCACACACAGCCAAACAGCGGATCAGCCTTCAGGCACAGACCACAGCTCTCACGCCTCGCGTCGCATTTATACAGGTGTACTGAAAACACACACACAGAAAAAGAGAGAAGGGGGGAAATTCACTTGCAGCCATTAACACACATTTCACTACGAACTTGTCTAACAGTGAAAGACAGATCAGATAACATCAGCAAACATTTATGGGCAATTTTTTTAATTAAAGGATCTCAATTTAAAAACTAATCGCTATTTGAAATACATGTGATAGTTAGCCTCATGATAGTTAGCCTGCCAGCCACCCTGGATACAGAAGTACATGGTATTATAGTCAGCATAATCAGATCTACATTGACAGCCAAACAGGGTAATCACTTCAATCACATAATATTCCAATGGATATTCGAATCGGATTGTCCTCTGTGGCGCCCACTCTCTGGGAGCAGCAGAAAGACAACAACAGTTAACTTGTTTGCTAGTGAACTTAGACAATTAGCTTAATCACATAATAGCTAGTCTATTTTATAGACTATTTCATTCTCACTCACTTTATTAAAATTTTTTTAATTTAATTATTTAAACTTGTTTTATTTATTTTTTACATTTTTTAATTCTCACTCACTTTATTTTATTGTAACAAAAGATAGTAGATCTTATAGTATAAATTTTTTTATTCTTTCCTGTTAGCCTTTATGCCTCCTTACTTCCTTTTTTTTTTTCTTTTCAAGGTTAGAAACATGGTGTGTTCAAGGTCGTGTAAGCATTTCACTGTGTATCATACTGTGTATGGTTGTGAATGCGGCAAATAAAAAATTGTCTGGTTAACACACTATAATAATTTACTCTTAGTTACGTTGCTCAACCTTGGAACCCTTGATTATTAAAACATAATATTGCAGTGTTAGCTTGCTAGTAAACACAGCTAATCGTTTTCATTAATAGCAAATTTTAAATTTGTTACCTTTCCAGCAACCCAGCTGATTAATTTAAACACATAATATTTGATCTTATGTCTAATTTGCAATGAATGTTGTTTAGCCCAGCTAGTTTTTAATACTTACTGTAGCTAGTTCACTAGACCATGTGAACCAATATACAGAAAACAATAGCACAGTGTAGCTAATTTGCTAGTGAACCTTGATAATCACTTTAAACACCTAGCCTAAAGTTAACTAGTTACAATATGATGCTGTAATAATACTGTTAGCTAAACTGGCTGATGGTGTTAGCTAAAAAAAAAACATTTCTACTGGTTTATACAAGAAAATAGCACAATGTTAGCTAATTTGATCGCTTTTGTAACTGGTTTATACTATTCTACAGCTAGTACTTGGATTTAATTTCAAGATAATTGGTTAGCTAGCTACTAAAGTGGCAGGCAGGACTGATTAACACAGTGGACTACTGAACACAGGGTTGTGGGTTCAGTACCCCACCGCCATCAAGTCGCCACTGTTGGACCCTTGACCGACGCCCTTAACCCTCAACTGCTCAGATGTGCCGTATAATGAGATAAAAAATGTAAGTCACTCTGGAAAAGGGCGTCTGCCAAATGGCGTAAATGCGAAGCTACTGAACTGTGATTATCTGCTGGAGGAGTCTAGCTGGCACTATTAGCGCTGGCAAACATGGCTCTTTCAATCATGTGCTCCAGGTATTCGCCCTTTTAGTATTTTCTGTGTTTGAGTGCAAATTGCTTTGTTATTTTAATTTTACTTGAATAATCAGATTCGAAATTTAATTCCTCCTTTCAGTTGCCCTTTCCTCCCTTCTTTGCAATCCTGCTTGTCTTTATCCCTTCGTCTAGAGTTACGTCACCATAGCAACTGCAACAGACTTTTTTTTTTTTTTTTTTTTTTAAATTGCCGGCCCGGTAGATGTTCCGTCCATCAAATTATTCCCCCGGAACAGTGCAGCTTTGGTGGTTCGGATCTCGTGTCTCGATGCACAAAGCACTCAAGCAGGAGGAGAAATCTTACACTCCTCTCCTCCTCTGCCTAATTTAGCTCATTCTTCACTCAGACACACACACACACAACATTTTACATACACACAAATACACTCCCAGCTTCCACATTTTGTATGCGCAGATGCCTTTTATTGTCTACTGATGTGTCGTTTGTCTTTTTCGGTATGCCACAGAGCTCTGAAATGCACCGGTGACGGTAACGTATCATTAAAGGCACAGCACGACTATAAATGCTCAGACTTCCTTTGCTTGTATTTGGGTATTTGAGGTGCAGGAAAAAAAGGGTCTTTGTGGGAACGCAAAACAGCAGTGTGCATATCTGAGAACGGCGCTGTCACACATCCTACATAGTCACAGCGCTGTCATCTTTACGCTGTCGTCTTTGGGTTTTGCTCTGTTAGCTTGCCGGTGTGGGACTGTGGATTGTATCCTATCAGAATGAAGGGGGAAGATGGAGAGATCAGAAGGATGAACTATCAGGATCATAGGTATGGCTAAATGTATAGCTATACCTATAGTTGTAGTTGCATTCACCTGTTCAACTGCATGTGAACGCAAATATCTAATCAGCCAATCACAATCAACTTAAGGCGATTACGCATGTAGCCGTGGTCAAGATGATCTCTTGAAGTTGAAGATTGGGAAAACCTTGCCCTTTCCGATGAGTCTCGATTTCTGCTACAATATTCAGATGGTAGGGTCGGCATTTGTTGTAAACAACCTGAAAACATGGATTTGCGTCACCGTTTCAGGCTGCTGGTGGTGCAGGTGTAATGGTGTGGGGAATGTTTTCTCGGCCCCTTAGTACCAACTGTGCATCGTTTAAATGTCACAACCTTCCTGAGTATTGTTGCTGACCATGTCCATGCTCTCCTGATTACAGAAGAACATGCCGTGTCACAAAGCCAAAACCATCCCAAACTGGTTTCCAGATATGAATCCAGCAGAGCACCTTTGGGATGTGGTGGAGCGGGAGATTCACATCATGGATGTGTAGCCGACAAATCTGCAGCAACTGTGTGATGCTATCATGTCTATCAGGAATGTTATAGCATTGCTGAAGGCAAATGCAGGGGTCCAACCAAGTACAAGCAAGATGTACCTAATAAAGCGGCCGGTGACAGTACAGTATATAGCTATGGTTATACTATAGTTGTTTGATTATTGAATCTGTTTGTTTAGCAGGTTCTGATCATTGTTTTCTTTCACTTTGGCTTCAGGTTTAGGACTTCAGGTTTATATGTTGCAGACGTTTTAATATCCCTTAAGTAATTTTTATTATGGTATAGTAGCTATCATTGTAGTCCGATGGTACAGTACCTGTACAATGGTGTATACTGTATTACCATGGAATTTTTACCAGGACCATGCACCACGCTGTTGTATGTACTACTACTATCATGTACTGTCTTATGGTACTATAAACACATAACAGGATACCGTCAAAAATATGCCATACAGACTGTAATGGTAATATTCATACAGTATGGTACCAGTGTACCATGTGTTTTTTTACTTTCTAAAACTGTGATATCCTTCATGTACACTGGCCCTGTTATAGTGTCCTCCTCAATGCCATTTTACTTGTTATGGTGACCTCCAATGGTTATATGGTAAATATTTTGGTTCCCAAAGTTCGGCATGTATCTAATATGGGTTGCCTGTGCTATACCCTACCAGTAACAATACCATATACAGTATTAACATATCTAATATGGTACAGTATTTTCAGATGTAAAGCAAGCAGTCCGATCATGACTCTGGCTTACTGAGAAAACTTTCTATCTTGATGGTGTCCAAGCACTAGAGAAACACTGGGTTCAGTGGGAAGCTAATCAAAGCGATTTTACTTTTTTTTTCTTAGGTCCCAAGAATGTTAGGATGCAAGGATGGTACAGTAGCAAGAAGAAAGCAGAGCCAATTTCAGTTTCAGTTTTAAAACAACCAGTGCCAAGAGGTGAGGTTTAATGTCTAAGTATTTCATATTTTACTTTTTTTTTATTGTTTTATATGCAAAAATATGATTATCGTGTTGGAAATTGGTAATATTTTTGAGTGGCTAGAACGGATTATCTGCATTTACATTATTTCCTATGGGAAAACGCATTTCGCAATACGAAATTTCGCCTTAAGGACTCGCCTCCGGAACGGATCAAATTCATAGGAAAAAATTTATATGAAATTACAGTAATTAATGTTGGTGGATTGCGGCGTGTTGCAGCACTACACGATAGCCGAATGCCGCGTCACCTAAAGTGTATTATTTTGATATAACAGTACGGTCTGGAGGTTGTTCTTCTGCTTACAGCATAGCACGAAGACTTGCTAACACTGTTTAATTTATTAATTCATAAAACTTCACTGCAAATTTAACAGATTTTAGTCAGATTTAATGTTGTGGAATGTCCAAGAGACAAGTTAGCTCCTGTTCCCAGTTACGTTACAGCCGTCAGTCATGTAGTCCTCAACAGCTTTGATATTTTTTCTCTCTCTGTCTTATCGATCTTGTTACAGCTGGAACTTCTTGTGTTGTTAAATAAAGTGAACACACACACACACACACGTCTGATCAAACCGACTCCAGCATTCGACCTCGCTGTGATATGATCCACAATATCAAACGCGTGTACACCAATAGTCCTGGTTGGATGCCTGCTTGTTGGCAAATCACACCGACTGCACATCCTTTTAGCACCAGCGATTCTATCTGGCTAATTATCTCTGTTGTTCAGCATGCTGTTTATGTTTTGTTAACAGTCAAGTAAGCTTGTGAATATTTAATGTCACTCCCACACGATTTTGTCTCCTTTTCTTTGAAAATAGCAGAATAATTGCACAAAAAAATAAAAAAATAATAAAAACAAATGTCCGTGTCAATCCTGTAATAATGCCACACATTCTCTATTGCGAAATATTTCTTAAGCGTGATTGAGGAATGCCACAGGAGACCATATGCCGTCTCTCGGCTTTGCACGGATTTGTCTGGCACGCTGGTCACACAAAGTTAATAGGAACCGATAATGAATACACACAAAATCCCTAACAGGACGTTTTTTTTTTTTTTTTTTTTTTTTTTAGAGATTTGCCAAGTTCTATTAAAGTCTTTTTTATTTCCTTTTTTTTTTTGTTAATAAACTTCCATAATATATTACTATAAACTGCAGCTTGTTCAAATCTACTTTAAGTTTTAGGATAACACATGAAAGTGAGCCAATGTCTAAAACATAGGCATATCTTACAGGAATGAAGACCACATATTTTTGGGCAAATTAAACCATTTCAAGTTTCATAATAAACATTATTTGTATTACAGAAAGTTCTCTGTAAGATTGTGCATTTAAAGAATGAGTCTCCAGTCTTAGCGTTCTGCTAAGTCTCCAGTGATTAGCATGTCATTGTCTGCTAATGTTTAACTTTTTCGCTGTATGTTTTCTAACACATAATGGGTTATGTTTTGTGGTTTCTATGTTACATATAAGCTAAAAGGTTAAGTTTTGTCAAAGGCTGGTGATTAAACAGCTGCTATAACAGATGCTGTAATGCAAGTGCTAACACGTTCCACATCAATCGTATATATAAGCAGATAAAAGTATGTATTATTCCTTAAAAAAACAAAAAACAGATAGCATGGGTTACTTGCTGTAGTATTAAGGAAGTTAAAAGTAATCCACTTTGCATCAGGTTGTGTCAGCACAAATAATGTGAATTATTTCCCCACCATAAATAGTTACGTACATGAAATGTTGTAGAATAACCAAATCAGTTAGAACAAGCTTATGTCATAAGCATGTTACTAACTCACTTTTTTTTTTTTGCAGCAGCAGCACTTTTGTTTTTTTTGTTAATATTACAAAAATGCAGCTTCAGTGTCTCTTTTTTGGGTGTATTTTAATATCATTGTTTACAGAATTAGTCGATAATTAATAGAAATATCAAATTTTTGGTAAGAAACATTATTAGAGGTTTTTTTTTTTTTTGGCTTTTATCATTTTCTTTCTTCCAGATGCTGGGACCATCTGGACATGATACCCCACAATTCTTTCCCTTAGCTAGGCTGCCACAACCAATCACAGTTCATTCTCATTGTAAAGTGGGATGGAGTCGTTGGCTGAAAATGAACACATGTACTTCAGTGACTCTCAAGGAGCACAGGCTCATATTCTCTCCCACTCTCAGTCTCTCTCTCTTTCTTTGTGTGACAGCTGGCTAAGGATCAGCTGTCTTAAACTGTCAGGTCTTCGAAGGTCACCTAACAGGTGGGCACACACATACACACACACACACACACACACACACTGCACCTTCCCCTTAGACATGCATCCACACGCACGCACAGACACACTACAATGAAAGCTGGGAGTTAGGACGGGCAAAAAGAGAGATGGAATATCGATGCTTATGCTGCCTGTTGTCATGGAGACGGGATGAGAGGGCTCACCTTTGTTTTGGGCCGGGTTATCGATGCTAAAATCTCCATTCCAGATGACCGTTAGTTCCACAGCCAAGCTACTCATCTCCATTCCCTCATAGGAGTACTGAAACAGAGAGGGGCAGAGAGAGAGAGAGAGAGAGAGAGAGAGAGAGAGAGAGAGAGAGCGCTCTTTGAATAATTGTATTCAGATGGAAAAAGCTTTTATATTTTTTGCCAACAGAGTCAAAAAGAGCAAACAGTAAAGAGAAGGACTCTTCACAACCCAAGAACGAGAACAAGAACGTCCTAGACCTCCTAACCTCTCTGCTCTCACAGTAACACGTTCTCGACTTTCAATCCATGCAGCACATTGCTCACACCCCAATAAATACCTTATAAATACTTATTTCACAGCTTATTCATGTAATTAAATAAATGTCTATAATCAGATAATGTATACACTTAAAGACTTCTGGAATTTATGACATGATGGTATGTGATTTGACAACAGCTTCAGGTCTAACGCATGATTAATAATGGCTTTTTGATGTGTTATAACGCAAGGTCAATTTTAAACCTCTGAATAATTTATAACCCTATATAGAAACTACAAATTGATAACAGTTTGTATACAAATTATCTGTAAACAGGTCTTAGTCATGAATCGCTTATATGTGCATTATTTATTAATGGTTATACGCATCTTATGAACATTAAAACTTAGTGTTTATTATTGTGACGGTACAGGGGTTTTATCTGACACAGATAAAGTACAAATGGTTTTCAAGCTTCATAGCAAGCCGATACTGCACTTCATTGGCTCTGTACATGTACTTTGCACAATGACAATAAAGTTGAATCTAATCTAATCTAATCTAATAATCTAATAAGCATGTTATATGGTAAGGTCATACTGACATTACAATACATAAGTCAGACAGGCTGTACAACTTTCTTACCGATGTTATACATATTGTTTGTGATCAGAGTAACATCTAACCTATTCATGGCTTATAAGCATGTTAAGAACGTGTTATAAGATGAAGACAAAATGAAAACTCCATTTTATAATTCTGGTTGTATAGAAACTAAAGTGTCTTTATGAATAGTGTAGGAATGATTTTACACTCAGGTTTTAGTCAGTAATAGATTATGACTGCCATGTCTATTAATGCTTATAAGCATGTTACGTATAAGATGAAGTCAATATTAAAACTTCATATTTATAATTCGTCTTGTATTGAAATTAAAGCATTTTTATGAAGTGTACAAATGATTTTACACTCAGGATTTAGTCTTTAATAGATTATGAATGCATTGTCTATTAATACTCATATGCCTGTTATGAACATGGTAGAATGTAAAGTCGGTATTAAAACTCCATGTTTATAACTCTGCTTCCATAGAACCTTGAGCTTCTTTATGAATGGTGTAGAAAGGGTTTTACAGCAAGGTTTTAATCATTAATAGATAATGAATATACTGTCTATTAAGCATGTTATGAACATGTTATATAGTGAGATGATTATTATAATTTCTCTTTATAGTCCTGTTTGTACAGGAGTTATAACCTCATTATATATAATATGTACATGAGGTTTTTTTTTATCTTTAATACATTATTAACACATCTATTAATGCTCAACACATGTTATGAACATGTCATAAGGTGAGTTGTTTATCATGTACTAATAAAGAATTGGTCAATGTGTATTCAGCTAATGTAAAATACAGACTTGTATAGAAATTTTAGTTTGTTCACAGATAAGCCTTCATTAGGTTTTCATAACACATTTATAAGCACTTCACAAATATGTTATAAAGCAAAACAATGAAAACTTGTAACTAAAAGACTGAGATAAACTTCATTATAAAATCCATGCAGTACTAAATACACACTAAATAAAATATCCAATGTCAACTCACAACCTTTGACTTACGCCAGTTATAAATCCATTAAAGGGTTATGCAGTGCTTATGAATGTGTAATGTAGCTCTTCTTCATCACTGCATTATTAGTATAGCCCTGAACATGTGCACACTGTTCCCCTGCGTTTCCTACATGTGTTCAGATCACACACTAATACACTCACTGAGGTGTTCTGGCACTGCACGCTGGAGCTGTTGAAGCGGAGGGCGGGGACTCTCTGCTCCACACCCTGGATGATGAGCACACACTCGTAGCCACGCTGGCCTGACTGCGGCTGAGGCAAGTTCTTGGCACGCAGGGTAATGGGCTTCACCATGTTCACTGGCACCAGAATCCGATCGGCGGGAAGCAGCTGGGGACATTCCTGTAGGAGCAGGTGTACTGGGTCAGGATTTAATCCACACAATATATATATAGGCAGATATATAAGTATATATCACTAACTGCACCTTTAATGCTCATCTCCTGGCTGCACCTTTAATCCTGACTGCAACCTTTAATGCTGATCTCCTGACCGCACCTTTAATGCTGATCACCTGACCGCACCTTTAATGCTGATCACCTGACCGCACCTTTAATGCTGATC
>JAQMYJ010000004.1:4591080-4615582 GCA_030014305.1 Clarias laeviceps | reverse complement strand
ATGTGTTATTTTATAGTTTTGAAATCCCCAGTATTGTTGTAGAATGTAGAAAATAAATCACTAAACAAAAACAAAGAGATTGGCAAGTGACCCCAAACTTTTGAACGGTAGTGTAACTTCCTAAAAATTATTTCTAAGACTACTATTAAAGAACCTAAAGAGACACATAAATGTGTAGAGAATGTTTCAGGTGTATAACTGCATAATCATGCCTCCTAACAGAGCAGCACATCCTGAGGCTTGAGGTTCACCTGCATAACACGACGTTGTTACCTGCTATGCTTCAAATATAAAAAGCTTCAAGTCCATCTGAAAGTCTTTCAAAGTCCCTTTTTAAAAAAAGGGAGATTAGGAAGGAAGAAAGACAGAGGAACCTGTACAAGTTGATGAATGCGAGGCACAAAGGATTTTCGGTGTCCTTTTGTCAGCGCTAATGAAGAACCTCATGTTTAATTCAATGAGCCGGATGCCGACATCTCCCCTCTCGATGGAAGAGCGCGCACCTCTCTTTGTCACCCACTCTTGTTTTGTCTCTTTATCTTTGCCTCTGATTCATTCCCACTATCTCCCACTTTCTCTTTAACACCCCACTCTCTCTCTCTCTCTTTCTCTCTCTCTCTCTCTTTCTCTCATTCTTTCTCTCCATCCTTCTGTCTCAGTCTCTTCAACAAAGATGGAATCATTCATCAATCACTGGAAAGTGTGGCTGACAAAGAATCTGTCCTAATTAGTCTTCCTAAATGTTACCTTGATGGCTGGTATCTCTGGTGTGTATGTGTGCATGTGTGTGTGTACATTGTGTGTGTGTGTGTGTGTGTGTGTGTGTGCAGACCTCTTAACACACCCTGGCGCGTGTGCCTTCTTAATGAGTCACACAGGACACATATGGTTACCATGACGCTGAGGAGAGACGAAATAATGAAAGGATGAGGGAGCGAGTTAATAAATGACCTTCTCTTCTCATTCTCCTTCTACAGTAGCTTCACTAAACCAGGCATTTTGAGGTCCTTAGACTCTAGACGTTTGGTAAGCTTTGTACTTTATGGTGCCTGATTTTTTTTTTTCCCCTCCATCTCCAAGGATGCATAAAGCCGTTATTATTCTCAGAGACAGTCATAAAGCCACGCTATAGATCTCTCGGTGCAACAGGTTCTCCTCGAATATCTCGAAGATGTATGGGAAAAATCTCTTGATGTATGAACGGGATAAAAATGTGCGATTTGCAGAATCTAACCCTGTCTCCTTACATTTAATGTCTGCGTTTTATGAGATACGTATTTTCTCGTCCTAGGACTGTTCCGTGAAAAAATCGGCCTTAAAGGCATAAGAGCTCTAAGTTTTGAATAATTATTAAAAAAAAACTATTTGAAGTACATTTGTACCTCGGCATATGCCTCATAAATTTTTGCCTTAGGAACTAAAATTTTTAAAAGAAATGCAAAGCATTTTCGGCATACAAACGACTGAAACAAGCCAAATCAAACGCTGGCTTGCGCTACGTTTATAAGTGTACATCCGTCATCCGTTCAAAACTTGTTTGCATGAACGTGTCATGTTGCGCATGCATGAAAGCCAAGCGAAGTAAGTTTACATATTTTTTGTGTTTATTTTGCTTTTTGTGCAAGATTTAGTGAAAACATAGCATTATGGGTCCCAAGAATGTTAGCATGAACAGTAGCAAGAAGAAAAGGGAGTCGATTTTAGTTTGCCAAGAGGCATCATAAATTAAGGTTAAGTGAGGTTTAATGTTTATTTTATTTCTTAATGTTTTGATGTTTTTATATGCAAAAATGTGATTATAGTGTTGGAAATTGGTAATATTGGTAAAATTTTTGGGTGGCTGGAACGGATTATCTGCATTTACATTATTTCCAAGGGAAAATGCATTTTGCAAAATGTAATTTTGCCTTAAGAACTCGCCTCCGGACTGGATTAAACGCGTAGGCCGAGCTACCGCTGTACAAGTACAGACATGCTAATCATTTGTAGCACTTTTAAAGCGCTTGACTTATTCAAACAGCGATAAGTCAATTGTTGATGGATCTCACAATTTGAAATGTTCAAGTCAAGGTTTTCAGGATATATGCAAATAATGTAGCGCGGTCACCCATAGTAAAATTAAAATTGAATCTGTCTCCTCAGGATCGAGTAGCTATTTGGTATGGCACATTATACTCCTCTTCTGTAGAGCCGAGGGAAGTATAAATATGTTTCTTCTTTGCCGTCTTTATTAGCAGAAAATTGCGACGCTTTCATATGAGGAAAAATTACCCACCTCGTGACAGCTGCCCAGATGTGAGCACTTTTCAATTATTCCGAAGTTAACCAACCGAGGAGATGAACGAAACAGACAGAGGGTAAGAAAGCGAAGGAGAGACTGACTCTCTCTGTTTGTCCTTCCTCGCTCTCGTCTAGCGAAATGAATGCTGTCAAAACGGTTTCTCCAGCTGAACAGCTGTGTATGCAGAGAGCGTCGTCGTCATCATCCGAAGAGATTTAATCACTTCAGCTCCGAAGCCTTTTAAATCCCACTGCCAGAAAGATCCCGGGCGCGGGATGAGGGGTTGCGGGAAGAATGAAGATGGCAGAGAAATGCCGTTGTAGCTAATGATTATTCACTCAGTTACAAAACATGCCCTGCTGCACCAGTCAACAGCTGCAGGCGAGATAATGAGAAACAAAAAGAGCATGTAAACCAGCGTCTCTGCTCTGGGGTCTCTCTCAATTTCTTTCACTTTCCCCTTCTCTGTCTCTTCAATGCCTGCGATGCAAATGAGGTTTCCCAGGAGTCAAGGCCACATCGTCCCATCCAGCCTCTCCAATTATCGTGCCACGTGAGTAAGTCAAGACGCGAGTGAGGTTAAATTAGTTGACTTCAATGCTTGCCATGTGTTTATCTTGGTTCAGCCAGGGCTCCTGTTTTCCCGGACACTTTGCACTTTCAACAACTGCGCTGATGTGCGGTGCCATTTTCACTCGCCATTGATGTAATTGCTGTAATTATTGGTATTTTTCCAAGCAGTGTGATGAATAATTCTTTAACAGTATGTGAAAAGACAGTAGTACATGAGTGGGTGTCTTTCAAATTGTACACTGCCTCCACTTCTGTCTCATTAAACTTGGACTCGAGACAAACCCATGACAAATTAGGGTTTGATGTGGATTCTTATGGAACGAAAAAAAGTACAGGAGGAGTTACAAATAGTAATTACAAGCCTAACTTTGATTCCTGAAACTTTTTAATATAAATGGAAACATATAAATTAGCAAATGAAGAAGAAAATCATGTCAAGGGTGATTTTTTATATATTGTTAATATTTTTGATGATATTTAATCATCTTTCCCGGTCCTGTTATTTGTGTGTTACCCTATAGCAGTGGTAGTGAATTAAAATTTAAGACAGTTTGGTCAGTAAGATCTACTTCAACCCGAGGTCCGAATTTTATTTTTGTGTTTGTATATTTCCATCTACAGAACTCAGATGTAGAGGACTTTCTGTACTAGTATGGAATACAAACAACGATCTTTCTCTCTGAGTCTTGGTTACTCTGTCGTACCTGGTTCTCAGTTCGACTATTTTACTTACCCATCACCTGTAGATATGTTGGTTTTAAACTACTTGCGGGAGGAATAACATATGTTGATGAGTCCATTCATCTTTGAAGGCTCAGTTTTCATAGTCTACTTTCCTTTTTTTTTTTTTTTAGAGTAAGTCATGCTGTGTCGCGCTTTTGTTTCCGTTTCTTCTGCACACTCGGTCTATACTGTACATGGTGAACTATTGCACTGATTGGCTCTGTTGAGTGATGCGTATAGCCACGCCCACCTCGAGGGAAAAAGGCACTATATTACTGGTATATTAATTATTCTGATTAATGAGAGGAGCATCAGGGTCCGGATAGATCTGTCACTCAGTCCGGACCCGGACTGCAGTCGGCCATTTAGCGATGTCTGCCCTATAGTGTTCACCTACTGTATCTAAAAATTAAACAGTTTATCTGTTACTGTCTGATACTCTGCTGTTTCTTTGTCCAAGTCTCTAACTAATGTCTTATTTTCTAGTGCTATGTTGTTACATTTTCATAGCACAGTCCTTGGCTTCTCTCCCAGGTTCTTCGTCTCCTCACCCAGCCACATCCTGTCCTTCTAGACTGTTTTTTACAGCCATGTGGCCCTTGAATACGTCAACAATTTTTAGACATCCTAATGGACCAATGCTAGGACAAAGAAGACTGGCATTGCTGTCTCTAAGACATACCTTGGTCTACAATGATGCGAGGGACCTCTTTCTCTGCTGGAGAGATACAGGTGATGCGATTGCCTTCTACAAGTCCGTCCATCTCAGCCAGGTCTTCGAAGGTGCAGTTCACGCCAGCGGAGAGCTCGGGAACATTGTGGGCTTCCAGGACGAGCTGCAAAGTAGAAGACAGTGACATTTAGTCCATTTTAATTTATTCTGTTCATTTATAACACAATATTTTACCAGTCCACCAAAGTACTTTTCAATTGTTCAGCATGAACGTTAACTTTTTGAGGGGGAAAAATAAAAAATCTATTGCTTTAACCTTCAGATGTACCTCAGCCACCAAAAATGGGAAAAAAAATCCACTGTGTGGTTAGATAAATATCTGAGCATGACCATCTGCTCCTGATACAACCCAACCATCTGTAGGGCCACGCTGACTTTAATGTGAGCCGCTGGACCCAGGAGAGACAGACGGAGAAGAGCGAGAGCGAGAAATAGAGAGAGAGAGAGAGAAGATTGGTCACATAACTCCCTAGATTATTTTAGTTTTATTTGCTTCACCCGGGGGAAAAATGTGCCGCTTAATACAAAAACAGCAAAACAAAAAAATCAATAAAAGGGACAAATCCAATCACGAAACAGTAATGGCCCCAGTCTTGCCCCGTCTCCTTGCGATCTCACACAGACACATTCTTTATACCTTCTGACCTTTTCTCTTTAATATTTAAGCTGTTATTTCAGAAAGGTCTCATTTACTTCCCTGCTCTTTGCCCGTGCTCCCTTTTCCTCTCCCTTTATAATCTTTCATTTCATTTTCTTTATCGGCCACAGAAGGACATTTGCCAACAGGAGCATTAGCCAAGACTCACATGGAGATCTCTCCAGTCCTGATGTAGCTGGTTAGCCAGCTGAACGGTGGGCTTTTAGAGCCTGTCCAATCCGCACCGAAGGAGCTCTGATTAACAAGGCAAACCCAATGAGTCCAGCTGCCTGAGGGACTCGGCCTCTTGTGATAGGGGTGAGCTTCATGAGACAGAAGCTGGCCAAACGTTTATTCTGCTACACATTAGAGTGCAATGAAACTATAGATGATGCACATACAGTAGGATTATTATTTACTGGAGGATTTACCTAGAAAAGGAGATACTGTAGGAGTGTTTATATGACCTGCATGTAATCTTTACACCGAATCTTGATTGATTGAGGTTGTTAGAGCAGGCGTGTCAATAATATGGAGTGCAGACTTATAATTTAATTTAATAATAAAAAAAAGCTAGTATTCTTGTTTTATTTTGTATGTCATGTCTCGTACAAAGCGATATGCTTTTTCTTCCTCCCTCTCTTCTGCAACTCACCCCAGTACAGTAGGTGACAGTGTTGTATAAACCTCACATTAACTCAAACGAAAGAGACACGATTGTGTTGGAAAACGTGTATTTGCAGAAGATCAAAATTGATTCTGAATCAAAAACATTAGCATTGATTCAGTTACCTGAATCGATTATAAAACGATCGATCACCTTGCATCACACAGCTCTAGTAGGTGGAGGTCATAGGGGAGTGGTTTGAAGGGTCAGAAAGGCCATGGCAAGTTAAATAAGCACACGTTACAAGCGTGTTGAACAGAAAAGCATCTCAGAATACGTAGCAGGGAAAAATCTTGGGGCACAAAAGCAGGAAGAACCGAGCACAGGAATGTGAGGAACAGGATCAGCAAAAACATTTTTTTTTTCACCTCAGTGTTGGCCTTTTATCAAATGTTGCGGACACACGTACAGTATAAAGTTAAAGTTTATTGGATTCCTAAGTAAGCCATACATCAATGCTCTCCCAGCTGAGAACATTTCTGGCCACACTGTTAACCAGCATCGTGTAGGTGAAGCAGGTCAACTCAAAATATCCATATTGATAGAAAGCAATGGGCCTGTGAGGCTGCCTCGTCCCTCTCTGCTCTTCAGGCGTGATATGGGGCTGTAACAGCTCTTGGCCAGCAGAATAGCTGACCTATGCTGTTTTTATATTGCCATTTAATGAGGGGAGGAAGACTCTTACAAGCAAGATACCCTCCTCCATCCGTTTCTCAGGATGCAAAAGCTGATGCCCGGGATTTTAATCTCTCTTTACTTTTTTCCTCTTTTAGAGAGCCAAGCTGAAAATTTCTCCAATTACATTTCGAGCAGGTAAACTCGGACGCCCGGCCGGGATGGATATGAAAATTCCCTCACGTCGGAGGAAGCGCGGACCATAAACCAAGAGCCTCCACAAAGAGGCGACGGCTCTCTGCTCCCTGATTACCTTTGCGCCTGAAACGCATCAGCGAGAGAAATTGATAAATCATCATACAGAACCGGTTACTTAAAATGGAAATATATTGCTGTGATGGCAGAGGGAGGTTTAAATACAAATGGGTGGAAGTCACAGCTCCTGCCCTTAGGGACAAAGAAAACAGAGTGCTTTCCCCTTGTCCGTCCCTGGCAGACTTTTAAAGTCGCTGTATTCAATATATATTAAAATGAAACTCAGAAAAGGTTACCCGGGGCTCGGAGCAGGGTGGAGGTATATTTCCTGCAAATAACCACATTTGTACCAGGGATGACATTTATATTATATTTATAGTGTAGAGTTTAAATATACGGTGCTATGCAAAAAAAAAAGGAAAAAAAAAAAAGGCCACCCAAAAAAAAGAAAAAAAAAAAAGATCTTGTTTAGACTAAAGTTGTTGTCCCGAAGGTACAGCAGCACAGATTTTATATTCATTGCAATTCACAATACTATGGATTTTCAACAAATTCAAATTAGTTACTTTATCGTCTACCTTGCACAAATCTGTACGAATATATCATTATGCTTTCCACCAGCTCTTTTTGTCCCCCTATTACACTGGTGCCTACTGTACAGTATGTGAACCAAAGAAAATCTAAATGTGGATTGCTATAGTCCTTTACTCTGTCTTTCTGACACAAAGAAACAACCAACTGTACAAAGATCTCTTGAAAGTACGTAGAAAAACACAATACATCATTCCGAGACAGGTTTTGGCTTTGACTCTATTATCCAGCCCTCGAATATATCATTTCCTTTATGTCATGTTTGAACATTGCACCCTGAAAACCTTGTTTATAGACTGAAAAAGTCATTGTTGAAATGAAACTATGACACTACTGTATGTTTGACGTACTGTGCTTGCTGAGACTTTTCCAATGGCTTTGCTCCAGTTGTATTCAGAGGGTGTTCGCTGTTCTTGGCCCTTAAACCAGATCTGACACTATTAAATAACTGAGTTCAGAAACTTTGACTGGAGTGCATTTCCACTTCTTTTAAGTTTGGTAAATAACTTTTAAATGACAATTTGGTACATGGCTGAAATTAGCAAGCTATCACTAGCTACGTTTATGCAACTAGCATTTTTGGCTAATTAATACTTAGCAAGCTAGCTTACTGTATATTTACTGAGCAGTGACTTTATTTTACTTGCACAAAGGAAGACAGTGTTCAGTTTTAGTGCTTTTTCTTGCAGCTTATCAGTATGTTGTAGCTTGAAAGAAAAAGATACTTTTTTCCCCCATTTGTTCTCAGGTAAAGGACAAGCAAAACCTCATGAGGTCACCGTGTGCACAGAAGACACATGAGACTTTTAACATTCAACAATAAAAAGTTTAAATTAGGTGACAAAATATATAAAAATGGTATAAAAATGAACACAATTTATTACTGACTCTTCAAAACTATTTTTAAAAAAATCAGATATCTGGGGAAAAAATTCTAATCTGATCCTGGAACAATTGCAAAAATTTCAGTGGGATTTTGAAAAAAAAAAAATTTGGAGCTGGATAGATATAGAATTAAAGCTTTTGCACAAAAATGTGCAGATTTTTTCTTTTATATTAAATGTATACTTTTTTTCACTTTCTTATACAGAGTCAGCAAAAAAATTATACGCATTCAGGAAAAGAAAATACTATGATGTATATTAAATTAATATAATGTCAATAATACTATCATATTATTGTCATAAGATTATCATATAAATCAATTCATAATGAATAGCAATAAATTTAGTGTTAAAATATTTATGTGTGACATTTTTTTTTGTCTGACTCTGTATTTATTATATTGGCCATGTAAATCATTTTAGTTGAAAGTTTTTTTACAAGTTGTGTTTCTCAGCTGAGTAGTTTCATCTGTATTTTAAGTGAAATGTATGTCTTTAAAACATTTTCTTACACTGATTATTTTTTATTATTACTAGTTTCAGTATCTGAAAAAAGTGTATGTGACATCTGTCATGATTATGTTTCGAAAGATACAATTATTTCAATCAAATTTATCAAATTAAGAACATAAGCTGATTAAAGTTGATTTATAAAATGATTAAAATCAATGTTTGGAACAGACGAGAGAAGAAATGAGGTCGCTGCTGAGGTTGTTACATAAACAACCAAGTTTTAACTCATATCTTTAGGCAATTTGCAGCCTGTCACAGAAAAACATTTGTTTTCTGTCACATCCTTTAGGTTCCCATATTCAATGTTTATCCTTGATCGATTGTCAAAATCATAGGGAAAAAGTGGATGACATACAGTAGTTTAACAGTTTGATATCCTGAAGTAAATGAATGGGCGGTAGCAAAGAAAAAAAAAATTCCACATGCGCAGAATATATTTCCACATGTAAAATATAAAAAGTCTGTTTTTTTTTTTTTTTAGTTGAAATCTTGAGTTGAATCACACATTCAGAAAACCATAAGGGTGAAATTTATTTGGATGCAGTTTAATTAAAAGAAAAAGAAATCTCTATTCTTTCAACGACAAAACTAATTCCAGCTCCAAAATCTCAATTCCCAGCAGCCTCTGCAAACAGAGGGGGCTTTAATCTGTTTAAACAAATATTGAATAATGAAAAAGGTCAAGGAGCACCGGCATTTTGGAGAGGTTTTGTCTTTGCATCTTATATTTTTTATTTATTTATTTTTTAGTCATGATTTGGATTAAAAAATGTACAGCTTTCACCACGGTTAATCTGCCCAACCTGGTGGACTGCAAACGCTGCCAAACATACAGGTGGAGAAACATGGCTATGGAAATACGTCCAAGTCTACTCAATGTGGCTGCATTGATGGACCTCGAATAAATAGGATTTTATTTTCGTTTGCGAGAAGAGTATGGCTCATCACATGGCTACAGGACTGGATGCAATCTTAAAAGTCAAATCCATGAGTGCTTTCACACTTATCGCGATTTGGTTTGCTTTATTTTCACACTGCACATAATGAACCAAACCAAAAAAAAAGAAAAAAAGGGTTTGGTGTTGAATCTGTGTGAATGGAACCATGGTGTGTTTTCCTCCCCGGTGCAGATCTTTAGACAAGTGAGAACACACTTGGATGTGAACCAAAACAACCGGTCCACATTCTGTTCGAGGAAGCCTCTGTTATTCCCAAACGACCTCCAGCGCATCGGGAAAGTGATTCAACTCTGAACCGAGTCAACTGTAGAAAGGGAATCAAATGTACTGTGTTGTTTGTAGCTGATCTGCTGTGCCGAGTTAAAGCACTGCAGAAACACAATGTCAAGACCTTCTGCATATTTGGGCCACAGAAATATACAGTATATCAATATACCTATAATTGATTTAATGGCTCTGTGCTCTTTATTGTCTTTCACTGTTATACATTATATGGACAAAAAGTATTTGGCCAAACCAGCAATGACACTGTGTCCAAATACATACACGTCAATATGGAGTTGGTCTTCCTTTTGCAGCTATAACAGCTTCCACTCTTCTTGGAAGGCTGTCCAAAAGATTTTGGAGTGTTTCTGTGGGAATTCGTGCCCATTCATTCTGTAGACTAGTGGTCCCCACTCACCAGGCCGCAGACTGGTACCGGTACCAGGCTGTGGATGATTTGGTGCCAGGCCACACAGAAAGGATGAAAAATATATATTTGATTTTGTTTCCGTTTTATTGGCTATCAGAGTCTGCGGTGTGTTTTAGGAACGTCTCGTTACATGGAAACAAGCTCCTTCTGAGTTATGGTGTTATATTTATTATGCACTTTATTATGCTTTGTTACAAGCGCGTGATAGCTGGTCCGTTGAAAACTGTCTTACATAAAACTGGTCCATGTTGCAAGAACATTCACTGGAGACCACTGCTGTAGAGTATTTATGAGGTCAGTCACTAATGTTGGACGAGAAGATCTGGCTTGCAATCTCCGTTCCAGTTCAGGGTTGAGATCAGGGCTCTGTGTTAGGGCCGGTCAAGATCTTCCACACCGAACTCATCAAACCATGTGTTTATAGTCCTTGCCTTGTGCAATGTCCAGAAGTTTTATGAGTACAGTTACTCATAAATTAACGCATCTCTGTTTGCTACTGAGACTCAGCTTTAACTAATATAGCAGGTAGAAAATTATCTCCTAAACCTGTTAGGTATTCTCGAAAAAAATCTTTTCAGAATCAAAGCGATCCCTGTTAGTATTTTAGGTAGAAGAAACAGTGTGTTTGTCCTGGGCTGATTATAATTTGCTTCTCTCTCTCTCTCTCTGTCTCTCTCACACTCTTTCTCAAGCTTTTGAATAATTTATAAGAAGTAAGATTCAGCTTGTGCAACATCATATACAGCAGCTCAAACAGTGAGGGATGTTTTTTTGATGGAATAAATGAGAGTGCTGGGTTTGTGTTACCTCATTAGGAATGACTGGATGTATCTGAGTGCGTGATGTGAAGGAGTTAAAGGGCACGGACTCACCGTGACACTGTACTGGGACACGGAGATGTTACTGGGATGGACGCTCAGCCTGACGCACTGCTTGATGTCCGAGGTGAAGCGGCGTGGCTCAGATGACCTTTCACACTTCTCCTTTCTGGTGCACCTGTGAGAAGGAGACAAAGAAAAAAAAATATTGAGATTTCTGACACGTATATTTCTTCTGATGCAAGTATTGGTCGATACAGGACTAAACTCTGGACTGGAATCAGGTTCTGATATATTTTATTCCTGTGTTTAGTTGTAGGATGTAAAAATAGCACAAAAGCCCATCACATTGCCCCCTGAAGTCTTGTAAAAATTGGAGACAGAAGCTTGCAGGATGCCGGCTTAATCACTTAATTAGGATGCCAGTATTGTGTAACATTGGATACTCAGTATTGTATAAGAAAAGTATAAAGCGTAATGAGCAGACACATTACTAGTTGATCCAGGATTCGATTAACATTCTATTCCGGCGGTGTAGCATTGCTTTGCATTGAACTCCTAGAAAGCCTATTTATGGAACTACAGCCAGCTCAGGAGGTTTAACAGATACATCAAGAGCTTTTGTAGCCTTCCTATGGTGTGTGTGTGTGTGTGTGTGTGTATATATATATATATATATATATATATATAGTGTGTAATTCTTCTAGCAGGCCCTCTACAGCCTAAACAGCCTCTGCTGTGAAAAAAAAAACCCGACTGAAACAAGTATAATTTATACACTTTCTGCAGGTACTGTAGGTTATTTTCCCAGCCGTGTTCATGTGTCCTCTTTTATGTTTAAAAAAAAAAAAAAGAAATCTGAGTGTATAGATTGGACATCTATTTTCATAAAGCACAAGTTAATATATTCCCAGGAACAAACAAGCTGATGTCTTTAGATTAGTTTGCATTAGTTTTAGATTTGTTAGTACTTGAGTTCTAACGTGAAAGGAACTCATTGATTTATCATTACTGTCATTATCCTGGTCAAGGTTGCGGTGGATCTGGAGAGTATCCTGGGAACACCGTGAGCGAGGCGGGAGCACACCCCGAACAGGTGCTGCAATCATTAAAAAATGATGTCTTGTTGTGACGGAAATGAGGTTAAACTTGTTGAGCTTCAGCCTGAAAGCAGAAACTGGACTTTTTTTTTTATGGGGGCCTTCAAGCAAACCAGGATTTTTTAAATTGTGCAGAATAACAGAACACAGTTATGAGAGTTAAAAAAAATTTTTTTTAAGTAAAAACTGCCTTTATTTCTCTATATAATCCCCTGCTGCACTAATGCACCTATCCCAGTGTTTCACTAGAGCTTGGGTACCATCAAGGTAGACAGTTTTCTCAGTACACCGTGAGCCGTGATCAGACTGCTCTGCTTCACGTCTGAATCGCCGGCCTCCCAGGGACTCCTGGCGAGTTCAGGACTGTATGGGAGGGATGTGAATGGGAGCGATAACTCCCAGCCGAGTTCCTGTAATGTGCATGTGGTGTTGGTGAATAATTCCCACAGACAGGTACGTCTCTTCCACATGTCAGTGACAAGTCATCCATCGGTTTTCAAAGGATCAGACGTTCCACTCTCCGAATGTTCATGAGAACAAGAACATTTACAGCTTATTTAAAATGTTTTTGCCGTTTAAATATTTTTCTACGAAGAACAGTTTCTACAGCTTGATGTCTTCTGTAAATATCAGTTTTACACCTTCATTCGAAAGAAAGTCTCAGTTTGACTTGAAAACTCTTTGCATTTTGAATTTCCTTCTGGACCAGTAAAGAAAGAAAGTAAGTAAGTAAGTAAGTATCTATCCATCTATAGGTGTAGTGGTTAGCACTGTCGCCTTGCACCTTCAGGGGCCGAGTTCGATTCCCGCTTCAGGGTCTGTGTGCATGGAGTTTGCATGTTCTCCCTGTGCTTGGTGGGTTTCCTCCAGGTTCTCTGGTTTCCACCCACAATCCAAAGACCAATAATTGGTGTTCCCAAATTTCACACGTGTGAACGTTGACCGGAGGTCCTACCACGGTCGTAAAATGGCAATAAATACAGTTGTAATCACCATTGGCCTCCACGGTCCCTAGTTGGACTACAGAGGTTCCTAGATGGATGGATGGATGTATCTGTTATAAAATGTACAGTAAATTAATCTCAGTGAATATAAACATCCACAGAGTGTCCAGTAGAGGGTATCGGGCCACCCATAAACAGTTTATTTCAAATAAACAACACAAATTGATTAAAAACAGCTCTTAATTAAATGAATGAAAATCATGAATAAACCAAAAAAAACAAACAGCTAGAACCCTGTGAAGAAGGAAAATCTCAAACAGATCTCTAGTGCTGTAGAGCTGTGTAAAGAGAGAGAGAGAGAGAGAGAGAGAACAGAAGACATAAATTCTTCTCTTCTTCTCAAACCCTTCTGCCTGCCACTCAGGACTCTGCCCGCTTAATCCTCATTGACTTCTACAAACTTCCGCAGCAATTACTGTAGGTCCAAATCAGTGTCGAGCAGGGCTGCATGCTGAGCAGAGAGAAAGCCGGTTTCTATCCGGGGCTGTTTGGGAAAGTGCCTCAGTTAAAGCTTTTCATGTGCCAGAAAAGGATGATAAAAAAAAAAAAACTGAGAGAGGTAGAAAGGTAGTGTGTGAGAGAGAGAGAGAGAGAGCGAGAGAGAGAGAGTGTGTTAGATGTGTGTATTCTAAAGTTAAGCAGCCTAGCGCAAAGAACTCTGCAGGAAGAATAGTAAGGAGTGCAGTAATCTACTGGCAATGAAAGCCAAGGGATGGAGGAGATTTAAGAGGCAACAATCGTTCCTCGTTCTCGCAGCCCTCGCTCTAAGCAGGTCTGAAAAGGTTTTTAATCAGAACGCCTGCCTTTGTAGCTCCAATCACACGGTTTGTTCCCCATTCTGTGGCCGATTCAATAAAACACCCAGGCACAATGCGTTCAGAGTTCAGCCCCCCCAAAAAAACCCAGAAAAAGAAGGAAAAAAAGCTAAATCTTAATGTAAAGTTTACAAGAAGTGAGAGAGAATAGTAGAGAAACACACATGGAAAAATCACATTTCCACACGAGGGAGGTTTATTTTATGGTCATAAGCGCCGAAGTTGCACTTGTACTCAAAAAGCCACTTGTACTCGTGTACAGCCATAATTGAACATAAAATAAATTGTCGTATTTCCTACATGTAAAACAGTAACATATGTTTATTATATGCAAAAAAGTTATTTTTAAAAAGGAAAAACATGTAAAAAATAACGTGAATGTACATGAAAATTTGTAAATCTCAGAAAAAAAATTATTTTGCATGAATTCTCAGGGGGAAAAAGTCAGATGAAAAATTTATAAACTACGTAAAAGTATCAGACTTGAAAATCAATTGCAACTTATGGAAAAATCACACGTGAAACTCAACAAACGGCAATAAAAAATTCCACAAAAATTTTGCGCAAACATTGCATGAAAAATTCACACATGAAAATGATTTAATAAAAAAAAAAAAAAAACATGAGAAAATCAAGGACGTGTGAAAAAATTAAACACCTGAAAATAGTAAATAAATAAATCACACATGAAAATTAATGAATCTTATAAAAAAATCCTCATATATATATATATATATATATATATATATAAAAATCAATTAATTATTTGGGGAAACACATCAGGTGGAAATACATAAACCACGTGCGCACATCCTGTGTTAAAACTAACGTATTGAGAAAAAAAAAATCACAAGTGAAAATCACCTAAACTGCATTAAAAAATTTCACGTGAAAAAAATCTTCACACGTGTATAAAAAAGGAGCTCTTGTGAAAAGACAAATTACACGTATAAAAGCATTGTGTGATTATGCGTGTGTGTGTGTGTGTGATTGTGTGTGTATGTCTGTTCAGTGATGTCAGGCAAGGCTCCGCCCACAACTCAATAATAATAATGACTTTCCCGAATGCAAACGTTTGACTATCTATCACCAGCAGGGGGCACAGCGTGTTGTGTGTATCAGATCTGAGCACCAGCGATGCAGGGGAATGAGTATTGAGTGAGTGTGAGTGTGTGTGCGAGTGTGAGATCTCCTTCAGGGGCGGGGTTAAGCGTGCTTTTATTTAACACCGCTGTTTTTACAGATAATAAACAAGTGGCGGGGCAGTACCCTGAGAGTCGTGTAAAAACATGTTTATGATCGTCTCACAGCAGGACACACCTGTGATATACGCGCCCGGTGTGCCGCAGCAGGAGAATGAACAGTGCGTGTGTGTGCGTGTGTGTGTGTTCAATTCAAGTAGAGCTGTCTATAAAGGATATACAGTACAAATAAAGAGTAGACTGGATGAAGACATGAATATTTAGCAAAGCGAACAGTGATTTGATTCTTGTTGTGTAAAGAAAAGTGAAAGGTTTTGTTTCAATGGTTGCAAAAAAAAAAAAAAAAAAACAGAAAGAGAGACGTAGGAAACATACTTGGCAATCAACTGCCTGCATTTCCACTTTCCATAAGGAATAAATCACTCAGGATGTGCTGTTATAGAAAAATAACCCGCACTGTGTTTCTGGTATTACACTCAACTTGATTATTTTCCCATAACAGGGCAGCCTGAAGTGCTTCATTTAACATCTAACCACAACAATTTCATTTACAGTGAACAGCCACAGCATTACAATCACATGTAACATAAACACATCAACGTTGGTTTTCACGGGAACCCGAGGCTCATCCACGCCCGCCGGCACCAAAGGTACAGCATGAATCGTAGGAAGAGTGGACGCTGGACATGATAGAAAAGGACCAGAGCACCCAAGTGCACTACAGCCCACCACACTCAGGGCACGAGGTCCAGCAGGCAAAGAGCCCAAAGCTGGGACACGCCAGGAGAACAAGTCAGATCTACAGGTCCGATCTATTACACAACCCATAATACTTGGCCACATCCTGTTATGGCTGATCTGTATATATTAAAAATCGACATGTACGATTTACCCATTTACAGTTACATTTAATAGTAAAAATTTTCTGTCTTCAAACTAATAGTGATAATAGTGATACTACTACTACAACTTATAATAATAATAATAATAATAATAATAATAATAATAATAATAATAAAACGATGCAGTTTGTCATGTTATAAAGCAACAGAAAATTGTAAAGAAACAAACGTTGAGCAAATTTCATTTTATTCAACATTAGCGTTACTACACGTCGTTGTTGGTTAACGCGTTTGTAGAAATAGTTAAAAGTTTAAAGCTAAAAATAATCTGCTGATCTTTAATGTAATTAGTGATATTATTATTATTATTTCAGGTTAAATCCCACGTACATGTCTGTCTGTCTTTCTGTACAGCAGAACTCTCTGTCTAACTTAAAGAAATCACATTCTGTAAGGTTGACTATCTGACGCCTTGTTTACACCAAGTTGTCCTTCTTTCGTTGTCAGACAAATCCACTCCCTGTTCGGTAATCGGAGAGTGAATTACAGATGGATGAGAAATGGAAAAAATAGATCAGATAAAGATGAAGTTTTGTCTTAAAATGAAGTTTTGTGTTAAAATTCACTTCTACCACTTCAGCACTGTTATTTCAGTCAAAGTTAAAATAAGAACTAATCCCAGTAAACATATTCAGTTTATCTTTTCTAATTAATATCTATTGGTGCAGGTGTTTGTTTACATTGAGCGAGTAGCGCATTAGTAGATTATTGTAAAGTAGACTATTGAATCTGGCACATAACTGTTCATAACATCACTTTTACAATTAACATTTTGATTTCCTCTATGGTGCAGGTTAAACTTCAGGCAGAAATCTAAGTCCTGCAAAAGTTTCATTAAATTCTATTCAGCGTTCGATTTAAGACGCGCCCACAGTTTGACGCTTGCGCGGTACGCTATCGAAACTTCTGGTTTATAATCTGTAACATAAATGCTCATAACTTCACTTCTACTGAACATTTGGATTTCATTTATGGTGCAGGTTTAACTTCAGGAAAATACAGGAGGACTGGCAAAATTTCATTAAGTTCTGTCCAGCCAGATTTGCGTGATGCTGTGACAAAATCTGTCTCGACAGACTGGTTTCGGGTTCTCCAATGTATGAAATGTATGAACCTTTCTTTTATTTATATAGATTCCTGTAAGGAGTCTCCAGTGTCAGAGCCTTACAACAGGCAGATGTCAAGCTGACGTTTTCAGATATCTTCATGACATCTTTGTGGTTGCGCTTGTTTTTTCTTTTGCTTGTTTTTTTTGGCTTATTAATTTCAAAAAGAAAGAAAATACAGTGTTCCTAGTAAGGGAAAGGCTTGTTTTGTGGCTGTTCCACAAATTTAAATTAAACTCTAAATGGATAAAGAAAACATGAATAGTTACACTAAATATAATAGAAAACTGCTGTAGAGTAATAAGAATAAAACACAGTTGGACATTTCGTTATTGGAAAATAATCTACTGTGGTGTTTGTAATTACGTTGATTTTTTTTCTCCTGTAATACAACATAACCCAGACGTGTTTCATTGCGTCCTCGCAAGCTGGCGACTGCATTTCAGACATCATGTGCAGAATTATTCTGTATATGTTCTTAACGGATTACTCTGGGCTATTTACGATCATTTGGATCATGGCTCCGTGGTCTGCAGGATAATCCAAAAAGATTTGAAAGTGACTGCTTCTCTAACAGTTGACAGGCTTGGATAATTTTACACGCACACACACACACACACGCACACACAGTAATAAGATGTTATTATCTGATAACGCAGTCCATCTGGTGTATATGAGAAGGACAGAGTGCAGGCTGGCAGGCTAAGGGGAAGTGAGTCACGCTTTTTTTTTTTTTTTTTTTTTTTAGACACAGATGTATATTATCATCTCCACATTGGCTCGTACTGACTGCAACTGATTCGTTTATTAGTGCTGTGCTGATATCTCAGACTGAGGTGCATAGGGAATCCACTCATCCTCTTGTAACAGCTTTGTATAAATCTGAAACACAATCTGAGTTGGAGACGCAGTAACTCCAAACAGATCACAGTGTAATAAAAGAATGTATACACTTATCTTTAAATAAACTTAACATGATGGTGTTTCTGCTATGAGGAATATGAATGAGGCTAATCCGGGGGCCGTGTGTCTCCCAGTGCTGTCATGATGATAATGCAGCACAATTAATGAGGGATTTGACAGCGGGGGTCTCCTCTAGCTGGACCATCCAGCACACGCAAACACACACTGGACATCCTGACTCATAAATAAGTTCATAAATAAATAATCAGTGTAGCGGTGGTGTGATGCAACCTGACACAGCTTCATTTCTTTTTTTCTTTAATAAGACATATTCCAAAATGTTTCATTTCCTTTCACACTCCTAGTGGATATTTTTTTCTTTTATTTTTAAACAACACATCATCATAAAATTTTTATCTGCTTATACAGTAGTTACATATTTTGCACTCTGCTTTGGAACTCAGCTGGGAGCCACATCACCCGTACAGTCCTGACCTCGATCCGAGACATTTCCACATGTTTGGGACATCCTGAGAGGCCGGCGTTTCAGACGTGAATCAGACAGGCAGTCTGATTATGGCTCTGGCGTACTGAGAAAACTTTCTACCTTGATGGTGTCCAAGCACTAGTGAAACACTGGGATAAGTGCATTAGTGTAGCAGGGGATTCTGTTATTCTTCACAAAAAAAAAAGTCCCACTTTGATTTGAACATTTAGGCATTTGGCAGACGCTCTTATCCAAAGCGACAAAAATGCTTTGAAGTTTCCCTCACTGGATATCGGATATAGACTTACACTGGGTTACTAGGTTACTAACTAAGTGACATCAGTCAGACACAGTTGGGAAGATTTTTTTATTTTTTATTTTATTTTTTTAGTCCATGGATTTTAGTCCAAGTATTGAAGTATTGAATTCAAGCCCCTTTGTACTTCCTATTATTATAGAAGCTATAAAATTTGAAACTCTTGAAGTTTTTACAGTATAAAAATGCAAACAAACCTTGTTGTACGAGCTGCTGTTATAGAAAAAATAATCAAAACATTCCGACCAATAAGAAAGGAGAATTCAACAGCACTGTTATAAAGCACGGGCTTAAGAAAATGTTGGCAATAATAAATAGACGTTTCGAACATTTTTCTTAACTGATATGTAAACATGTTAACGATTAATCTTTAACAATTAATGATAACGGGATGCACATTGTTTTGTGTCTCTGATTAACAGGAGAACTGCCCTCTTGTGGATAACAATGTAATAATCATTGGAAAAATACGATGCAAAACAAACATTATTGGTTAATACGTTTTTTACTCATTTCAATTTTTAACAGCAATTAATCGATTAAAGATTAATTGTTAACATCCCTAGACAATATATTGTGTTTAATGCCTCACTGCATTAAAATGTAGCACCTACTGTATAATGATGCAAAAGCGAATTAAGAGAAGACTGTTTAAGATAATCAAAATAATATTCATTCTGATATTGATATCGATCTTGTATTGGTTAAAGCTCTGTTTAGAAAAAACAAGTAGAAGATGTGCTCTTAAAAGAAAGAAAGAAAGAAAGAAAGAAAGACAATGGTTTGAAGGTATGATGACTGACTAAATGATTAAAAGGTATGATGACCGAGAAAAAGTACGACATGCATTTTAAAATTCAGACCCTGTTGAAGTATTTACTCCAATCCAGTAGTTTCCTCAGTTTCACCTCTGCTCCGTAAACACTCCCCTGGCAAACTGTGCTACTCTTACGAGATCAGAGCGCTATAGCGCAGTAAGACGTGTTGTGAGAAACAGAAAGGAGACAGAAAGTCCCTCTGCACCAGCCACAAGGGACACGAGAGGCTTTTGAAATGCAGTGGCCTATTCAGGCACCGAACCGTCGTGGGAGATAAGAGGAAAAAGAGAGAGAGATGGGGACAGAGAGAGAGAGAGAGAAAGAGAGAGAATAAAATATATAAAATGGTTATTACTTGTTCTTATACAGCAACGTAGCCAAATTACTTTTATAACCAAAACTGATTGGCATTCTTGAACACTGTGATGTCGAAGTTGAAGCTCTGGAACCATGAGAATATAATCCCAGTAACAAAACAAAACAAAACAAAACAAACAAAAAAACACTTTATTATATCTTGTTAAAATTTCAAGACGGTCCTGTGATGATTGTGTTGTGTACATGTTAAAAAAAAAAAAAGCCTGGATAGATCATGGTCGAAGAAAGACACTGGAAGAACTTAATAAGTACGTACTGTAGTAACGTAACTAACACCTCTTAGGGACTTCGTCGATGTACTACAAGCAGCCACAGAGGGGAAAGCTTTCTCTTTAGCATCAGACGTCACTGCGTTGTTGTTGCTACATCAGTGGAGTTCTCACCCTCTTCAGGCATGTACTGTATGACCATGAACATGGTACATTGTACAATGAGACCATCAGGTGCTTATCACGTTTATGAGTGTATGCAGCAGGTTATCAGAGAATTTATGGATCCAATGTCATTGGAGTATTTATTCCAAGTCACTGAATGCAATCATGTAGTGAGCGCTTGATACGTGCCTAGAAAGAGCTTGATGCATTTTAATCCAACAAGGTATATTTCGGACACAGTGGGAACGTCATGGTCTTCATCAGTATGGAATTACCTTACCAAATTAGGTACACTAATAAGTACGAGACAAAACATTAACATTAATGAGTATCTCCTGACAGTGGTACCTGTCAAGCCTGTCAAAGGGTTGGAATATATAGTATTTAGGCAGCAAGTGACCACTGATCAGTTGTCCAAGTTGGTGTGTTGGAAACCAGACAAAGGGCAAGAATGAGGATGGTCGACGAGGGCCAAATTGTGATGCCTGGATCATGGAGCAGTGGAAGAAGGTGGCCTGGTCTGATGTATCAAGCTTTCTTTTACTTCATGTGACTGTCCGTGTGTGTGTATGCATCGCTTACTTGAGGAAAAGATGTCACCAGGATGCACTACATGAGAAAGGCGAGCCCACAGAGGTAATGTGATACTCTGGGCAAAGTTCTGCTGGGAAAACCTTGATTCCTGGCATTCATGTGTTACTTTGACACATACCACAAAAATGTCAAATTATTCAAGGCCAAGTACATTATTTCATGGAATCTGCGTTACATTATGGCAGTGGCTTCATTCAGCAGGGTAATGCACCCTGACACACTGCAAAAAATGGTTCAGGAATGGTTTGAGGAACATGACAAAGACTTCAAGGTGGGTTCTTGATCTTAGTCTTATCGAGTGTCCATGGGATGTGCTTGACAAATAAGTCTGATCCGCGGAGGCAGCACCTCGCAACTTAATTAAAGGATCTGATGCTAATGTCTTCTTGCCAGAGACCACGGCACAGCTTCAGAGGACATGTGGAGTCCGAGCGTTGATGGCTCAGAGCCGGTTTGATTGCACGAGGGGACCTGTGGTTTTAATGGTGTATAGTCTGGCATGCTCGGGAATAGAGATGAGGTCAGAATGTTGAATCCCAGATTTATTACTGTACCATACCATATGAAGCAGAGACTAGAAAATATATTTTTATAATAATAATAATAATAATAGTAATAATAATAATAATAATAATCTCTCAGCCCGGAATGTGACACGGATAAATCATGATGGACTGCTCGGCTTTGAAATAAATAAAAGGAAACTCCCTCCAGTAGTGAATTCATTATTCCGTTCAGTGACATCAATTAACAAGACGGACCTTGTCATTACTGACATTTCTATATTGTAGAGATACAGACGTATATAATATTCAGCAAAGCATAGCAGAGACAAAGTAAGATAAAGCAAGGGTTTAAATTTAGATGCACTCCGAGCTGAACCCTGACAGCCCCATGTGAGAGAGGAAGACAAGCCGGCCATCATCATTAAACCGAAAAAGGAACAAGTGAGAAAGGGAGTTAAAGTGGGACAAAAAGAGGACAAAGAGGAAAGAAAAGTGTCAGAATTCGTTCAGTGTGTGTGTGTGTGTGTGACAAAGAAAGTGTGAGAGAGAGAGAGCGAGAGAGAAGAGTGGGATGGTGGAGAGTCGTGGAAAGTCATTACCCAGTCCAGTGGCTCTGACCCGATTCTCCCCCGCCTGGCGGGGTTCACCCTCAGGGCCGCTGCTCTCCACACTGCTGCTAACAGCAGCCGGGTGGAAAATTAGCATGGGGCCCCCCGAGAATAACAAACAAACACACACACACACACACACACACACACACACCCACCCAAAGCCAGGATATGGTGATCACCTGCAAACTTGCAAATCTTATTCAACCTGCTTTCACACATGTGCTGTTTTAATGCAGGAACTTAATCAGAAAGTGGTTACACTCCAAAATACAAAAAGCCACTCATTTATATTCAGTAAGCATTTTATCCAGGCTGGGGCGGCGGCGACACAATCCGGCACCTATTCTGGAAATACCGGACACGGAGCACACTCTGGGGTTGATGCCAGAGCTCAGTGGACACACTCATTCACACCTAGCGGCAACTTCGCCTCACCGATCTGTCCACTGGTTTGTTTTTTTAAGGGTGGGAGGAAACCTGAGAACCATGGAGAAAAGCCAGACGGACCGAGGGAAAGTGTGCGAAATGCCACACAAACAGCAACCCGAGCTCAGGATCGAGGAGAATAAAGAGCTTTATTGTTATTCAGATCCGATCCACGTATGCAGTAGATCTGCACGGCCTTGGGAATCAGGAACCTTGGAGCTGGAGGAAGTATGTATAAATGAAGCTGCATTTAATGAATGGTTTACTGATAAAGTCCTGGATGGTGGTGAGAACTCCGTACACTCAAATTCATCCTGACACCATAAAACTTCGGCTTTGCGACTTAGCAGAAGCAGCAGCATCCAAAAAAAAAAAAAAAAAAAAACTCAGATCGCAATTTCAGAAACTGTCAACTCCACCTCAGACAAGTTGCTTCATCTCAGCTTCACATCGACGATGCCATCCTAGCACTAACCCCCCACCCCTCCTTCACCGAGCCTGGGGACACGGTATATATTAAACGGTTTATCTGCTGTTTCCAACACCATGTCCCCTGTAGATGTGATCAAAGCCCGAACATATTAAAGCCACCATCTGTCAGCAGGACTGCCTGCCGGCCCATGTGCATCGCCCGGAGGTGCATATATTACTGTGTTTTCAAACGACCTGGAGTGATATGGCATGTAGATGAACTGATTGCACAGGACTTAATAGAGATTTTAGGAAGGAAAAAAAAAGTAGAGTTGCTAGCTTGATGATTTGGATCCAAACCTAAAACGATAAACGGGGAGGAAAGGAAGATATCGGCACAGCGGTGGCTATCAGTTAGCATTGCCTGCTACTAAAGACATACAGTATCGAAGTTATTTAACAGAGTAAGCTTATTTATCTTATTTGGTTTCATTCAAATAACTGTGTCATTCGCAACCTTTCAGATTTTTTTTAGTTATTGGAATTATTCAAGTTGTTAATATTAATTTTTTTATATTATGTGCATTATTTGAGTTATTTTAAGTTAGTTGATTTATTTGGCAGATTTGAGTTCTTTGAGTTATGAGCAATGAGAGAGAGTTATGTACTTTTTGCGTGATTAGTGTTGAGTTATTTTTATTACTGTATATATCAACTACATTGTTTGTAAGCAATTGATTAACAATTATTTGCATTATTTGAGTTATTAGCATTGTTTTATTTGACTAATCTGTGTTATTTGAATTACTTGACTTTTTTAGGTTATTTGACTTGTTTGTGTTATTTGATGTATGACGAGTTATTTGATCATTTGTTTTATTTGATTGACTTGAGTTATTGTTATGACGTGCATTATTTGAGCTACATAAGTAACGACATTAAGTAATATGTTATTTTATTTCAGATATTAGCATTGGGCTATTTAAATTAATTTACTTATTTATTTATGTCATCTGAAATATTTGAGTTTTTCTGTATAATTTGAGTTATTTCTGCTATTTGAGATATTTAAATTATTTGTAGGATTTGGGTTATTTGTGTTTAAATATGAGTTAATTGTATAACTTGAGATATTTGTACTGTACAGTTTGTGTTATTTTAAATTATTTAAATTACTTGAATTATTTGCGTTATTTGAGTCAATTGTATGATTTGAGTTATTTGTGTTGAGATATTTGAGTTATTTATTTTTACATATTTGTGTTATTTGAGGTATCTGTATGATTTGAGTTATTTGGGTTATCTAAGATATTACCATTGTATTATTTAAGATATTCAAATTATTCAAGTTATTAGTCTTGTCTGATCTATTTTATTATTTGCATACAGAGGGAGCCGCGTCAAATACCCGCGGCCGTGTGAATGGCGTGTGAATGGCGTGTGAATGGCGTGCGGCTGACGTGCGGCTGGCGTATGCTTAATGGACTATTCGCGGTAAGTGGTGACTTTATTTTATAAAATTTGTTTGGTGTAGTTTACAGTTTATTTCCCAGTTTAGTTTTGAAAGTCACTGGCAGCACCAGCAGCGGTCAGATGTGACTTTAGA
>JAQMYJ010000004.1:4564282-4585047 GCA_030014305.1 Clarias laeviceps | reverse complement strand
TAATTACCTAATTCCATATGTGTCATTTTATAGTTTTGAAATCCCCAGTATTGTTGTAGAATGTAGAAAATAAATCACTAAACAAAGGAAATTTGCAAGTGACCCCAAACTTTTCAATGGTAGTGTATGTTCATGCACTTCCTATTTTAAATGAAAAATTAATTTTAAATAATGATAGAAATAATGGTAAACTGTGGCATGTGCAAAAGTTTGAACACCTCTGGTACAATATTCCACCATAACACCATTAGTTTTACCCATGAGAGTATTAGGAGCAAAAAAAACAAACAAAACAAAAATGGGTGTGCAAACATATTTTAGTCTGAGCTTTCAGTTTATTAGACGTAGTAATAATATTAAAGTCTCATCTATGTACGAACATTTCAGGAATAATTAGAGTTTATCTCATTATCTAGCAGTAATGAGAAAAGAATAAGAGCCGCTTCAGTGACAAGCAGCTATCGAGCGACTTTCATCTTGGTAGCGTTTAAAAAAAGAAAAAAAAAATCAATGTTATTATACTTTTTTTTTTTGTTATGGACTTTTTTGTCCACTCAGCAGGAGACGTACAGTATGAGACTTTTATATTAGTGTTATAAGTTTTCATGTGGGTTAGAAATGCTTGCTGTGTATTTATGCTGTGTAGTGTGTGTGTGTGTGTGTGTGTGTGTGTGTGTGTGTGTTAAATCGTCTGTCTCCGGCACCTTTAATCAGACTGAAACATCTGCCGGTGTGTGAACGTCCCTGCGAGCTGGCTGAAGCTCCTCTCCGCACGCTGCGCTACACAGCTATCGGCTATCTGTAGCCACGCCGAGCTCCACGCCAACCCACCTGTAATCTAGCACAAGCGCGGAACGTCCAGATGTCGCAGGACAGAAAGTAATGGCACCCTGCAAGCTCTTTGAGTTTGTGTGTATTTATTTAACTAACTGATTGATTAATTAACGAATTCATTTTTACAAATTGGAAAAGTCACGCACACACACACACACACACACACACACAAAGTGCGGCTAAAAGGCCATACTAATATTACCTACCCTTCCTTTTCATTCTTACATTTTTTAATTACATTCTCCTTTCTATTGTTCCCCAAAGCTCACAGTCTTTTTTCTTTTTCTCTCTTTCTCCCTGTATTTTGTATCCCTCCCTCTTTTTTGTTCTCCTCCTTAACATTTTTTTCCCATTTTTTACTTATTTTCTCATTACCTTAAATTTTCTTTATTTTTTCTATTGTTTTTTTCTTTCTTTCCCATGATGGGATAACGAACATTATATTTCAAAAAAATAATATTGTGTTCCATTTTATTAGGGTTAGGATTTTTCTTTATTTTTTTCTCTTATCTTTCCCTCTTCTATGAAATCCGCCCTTTCCTTCCTTCCTTCCGTCCTATCTCATGCGTCTTTCACTGACATTCTTTCTTTCTTTTCTGGCTCATCTTAATGCCTCTTTCAATTCCTTCCTTCCTTTCTTCATTCCTATCTCTCCTTTTACAATGCCATTATTTCTTTCTTTCTTTATTTATTTCCTATCGCATCTCAATGCCTCTTTCAATTCCTTCCATCATTCCTTCCTATACAGTATCATTTCAATGCTTCTTTCAATTCCAGTCTTTTTCTCTTTCTTTCCTTCCTTCCCTTCTTCCTCATCTTAATGCCTCTTTCAATGTCTTTCTTTCTTTCTCAATGTCTTCTTTCTAACTTTTAATTTATATTTTCTATCTCTTTTATATTCTTCCTCTTCACCCAAAGTCTTTCCTTCCTTTGTTTCTTCATTTTCTTCTTGTTACCAGTGATAGTATTATTAGGAACACCAGTTAAACACACCCTAATTAGATTTTTTTAAGTGTCCAAACTTGCATTTTGTTTCTTTCTCTTTTTCCTTTTCTTTCAAAGCTGTTAAAGAATATTACTGAACACTTTCTGACCAATCAGATTTGAGCACCATGGTATAACAAAGTGGTGTCACTTTTAAATTATTTTCCTCTTTCTTGCTTGCAGGCTGTCTGTCTGTCTGTCTGTCTGCCTGCATGTCTGTCTGCCTGTCTGTCTGCCTGTCTGTCTATCTGTCTGCCTGTCTGTCTGTTTGTCTGTCTGTCTGCTCCAACATGCATGAGCCGTGTTACTCGCTGGTTGTTTTTTTTAATAAAGTGGTTTGTAGTGTTAATATCCCGAGCGCTGTAATTAAAGAAGACATAATAACTCTACACGGGAGCGACTGCCTCTAATCTCAGTTCCTCACTCACCTGTGTTTGTTTCTGTGTATTGTTTAAAGAGCAGGATGTTTTACAGGAGTTAAGAGACAATTACCTGCGAACACGCAACAGGCAATTACAATTATCACTATAGTTAACTGGTTTATTGGCCTACAGCGGTGTGTGCCGGCAACTTCCACGCGGCGTGCGGTCGACCTACAGGTGTGAGAAAGAATTCTGACGGAATAGTTTCAACGTCCTCCGTAGAGTGGGGGGAAATAAATAAATATATAAACAAGTGAGCATTCAGGGGAAATGAATTCGTCTTGCATTAGCATTACTGACAATCCCCGTCCGGTGTCTGCCAGTCCATGTCATACGCACTGTCGTGTTTCTCTGACAGCATTGTTTTCTCCGTCTTAATTATGATTTACAACCCATCTATCTCCATGTCATACAAATTCATTACACCACCGGAGCATGTGAAAACAACACGCTGCAAAATATTAATTTTTCTCCAGCATTTCAGTGGCACGGTTGGGAAAACAGTTCACAGCGGGGGGATCTTGGAGCACGGAGACCCCCGAAGGGAATGGCCGAGCCACGAAACCGAGGAGGGATAATGTTGTCAAACTGTTGTAAATATGTTTTCCGACGTGTTCAGGGATTAACCCGCGGACGCGACTTTAACGCTACAGATATGCGGCTTGATGTCACAGTCGGTCCCCGAGGCGGTGCGTTTCATCATATGGCTTTTAAAATTAGTGAAAATCTGCTACAAACTGTAGGGGACTGGCGACATGAAGTGCAACACACACACACACACACACACACACACGGTCTGATTTATTCCTGCGTGCTAATGATTTGGGCAGACAAGAGAACGATAAAAGGAGATTAAATAATCATTTTGATATATATTTTTTTTAATTATCAATGTTTGTTCACATTTTCAAATTCTAATTCAAATTTTAATTTTATTTGTCACATACAAAGTCATGCACAGTAGGATATGCAGTGAAATGCTTAAAAGACCGCCTGTGACCTTAAAAATATAAAGATTATTAATAGAAAATAAATATGGAATAAAATAAAAAACATAACTTTAGCTAAGGAAAGAAAAATATATCTAGAGAAAATAAGACAAAATATAAAATATGAAAAAATAAAAGAAAACCTAGCTGTACAAATACACAATATAAAGAAAAACCTAGCTGTACAAATATGGAAAAAGAAATGATTTTCCGTATGATTTTTATGATTTTAAAATGCACCGGATGTTTAATATGTTAATATGGTATACCGTATACAGTATATGTAAATACAGTATGATATACCGTATTAACATCACCGTTATGTGTGTTTAAGACAGATATGTTGGGTTCATTGTTAATTCTTACATTACTGTGTACAGTATGTGAAGTGTACGGTGACGTATTGGTTAGCATTGTCGCCTCGCACCTCCAGGGTCCGGGTTCGATTCCCGCCTCAAATCTGTGTGCATGGAGTTTTCATGTCCTCCCTGTGCCTGGTGATTTCCTCCCACAGTCCAAAGACATGCAGATTAGGCATTAATAGTTGGCGTTCCCAAATTGCTTGTAGTGTGAGTGTGTAGTGTGTGTGGTGTGTGTTGGATCGGCAAAAGCATAGTCTCCTGAGATAGGAACACCAGGAGCTTAGGCGACCCTGGACATGATAAGCGCTATAGGTGATAAATGAATGAATGAAAAAGTGATTCCCCTAGTGGGCCTTAAGGGTACTGCAGGTGGACGACAAGATGTTATTTATACCACATAAATAAAATAAGTCTTAATATTCTTGTTTTTCTTAGTTAGTTTTGTAATTAGGTTTAAAATAAATTATTTACAATTAAAAAGTAACCAGAATGAATTAAAAACAACGACATATGAATTAAAGGATGTAGTATTCTTACATTATTTATCATTCATCTTCATTTTGTGTGTGGATGAGGGTTGTGCAAGCATTTAGCTACCGTTAAAAGTTACAGTTTAAACTACCACCTGAGACATGAGCCATGCTGTTATACTAAAATACTGTACACCTCCCAACCAATCAGATTAGAGCATTAACCTGGGCATAACCTGTGGAATAAACAAAATGAAAAAAAAAAAAAAAAAGATTGGAAAAGTTTTACAAGCATGTGGTATATTAAAAAAAAAAACAGTGTAATGGTAACTTTGTTCTTTTTCCCCCCCTTTCTTTGGTTTTTCTTTCTTTCTTTGCTTGTTTTTGTGTCTCTCTTCTTTCATTTGGCAGGTCATGTGGAATTAAACCCACCAAATCAATTGGCCTCGTGTTCGTACTGATCCCATGTTTAATCTTTCATAAGATCAGGACTTCAGATTGGTTTACACACTCCAACGCAGGTCAATGGGAGGGCATCGCAACCGAATAAAAGCCTTTGGTGTGTACCTCTGAAAGAGTTCGCCCGTGTGTGTGTGTGTGTGTGTGTGTGTGCATGCTTTGTGAATCTACAATTTGAAGGTCAGAGCCAAATATCTAGAGACCAGGGAGAAAGTTAATGCATTGTTAATTTAGTGTCACACTATCTCCTCAAGTGGGTCTCACACACACTCACACACACTATCAACTGCAGTCTGGGTCGAAGAGTGAGGTCAGCAACCCCACATCCCCCGTACACACACACACACACACACACACACACACACACACACACAGACAGACAGACAGACAGACAGACACACTTTAGTATGTATCTCTCTTTCTCTTGCTTTGGATACACATATATTCCTCTTTTTGAATAACTGGAGGCTAAAATCTTTACACTGTGTTAATGGTCCTGTCTCATGTTTCCCAACTTCGCTAGAGGACGATGAATTGTCTATCCATGAATTGTAATTCATGGCGGTTCTTGATCACACGCTTTAAATCGCCGACGGATCAGCTGTGCAGTACATATTAAACGGTACGTTGTACTGACTATGACGCTGCTACAAACTGTTCCAAACGTATTTCTTATAACAATAAACATAAATAAATCATTTGCATTCGTGTGTGTTTGTGTGTGTGTGTGTGCGCGCGTGGTACTATATGTTTATATCCAAGTTAATAACCTTCACAAAGGTTACAAATTTTATCATCTGCATCTTTGCAGTTGAGAGTTAAGGGCCTTGTTTAAGGGCCCAACAGTGGCAAAAATGATGGTAGGGTTTGAACCTACTGTAGAACCTTCTGATCAGTAATCCAATACCTTAACCACTAAGCTACCCCGGACTAATGCGTTTTTTAAATACCTCAAAATCACTTTGTTTCACTCCTCCACCAAACATACCATTTCAGTGTCTACAGTATGTAAATGAGCTACTTCTGAGCCACGAGATGAGCAACAAGCCGGGCTTATCTAATATGAAGTCACACTGGGAAAAATCTAACAGGCTTGTTTAATACTTGGCCTCAATATCACCAAAACGTCCATTTCAGAATAACAGATCCTTTTTAACCCTCCTATTTGTTAATAATGGTCTAAGCGTAGGCAGCACAATGACTTAGTAGTTAGCACAGTTGTCTCACTGGAGGTGGGGGTTCGAATCTCACCAATGCTTGGTCGGTTTTCTTCAGGTTCTCTGGTTTCTTCCCATAGTTCAGAGAATGTCTTGTGCCCTAAGTGGACTGGAATAGGCACCAGGCCCCCCGTGAACCTACACAGGATATGCAGTATAGATTATACATGGACGGATAGATGGTCTAAACTTAAACCTTGGATTTTTGTTTAGCTCAAAGACATGTTTTATCTCAATAGATTGTCCATCCATCCACCTAGGAACCTTTGTAGTCCATCTAGGGAACATGGAGGCCAATGGTGGTCACTATTTATTCCCATTTTTACAAACGTGGTAGGACTTTCGGTAAACATTCAGACACTCATTGACACACTACGGGAAACTTGAGAACGCCAATTAGCAACGCCAATCTGCATGTCTTTGGACTGTGGGAGGAAACTGGAGTACCCTGAGGAAACCCACCAAACATGGGGGAGAACATGCAAACTCCATGCACACAGACCCCGAGGCGGGAATCGAACCCGGACCCTGGAGTGCTAACCACTGTGTCACCTAAACAGATTGTGTAATACATTTAATAATTAAATGATAATTAATTGGTACAATTAATTATCAATTAATTGTTTGTTTCTACTTCATTTTCTTTCATTTTCAATTTCAAACTATATTTGGTTTCTAAAATGACCTGAATTAAATAACCTTTACTTAACCTTTGACGTCATACACGCCATGTTATAACATCTAGATTTCAAAGATAACTTTCTGTTTGAAAGAAACAGATCTTCTCTCTACACACGCCTAATAAAAAAAAGGATTTACACATTTTTTTTTCCAAATAACTATTAGCAGTGTATGGCACGTCGTCATTGCTTTTTCAGCGAGCAGAGGAGGAAAGACAACAATGATGTATTGCCACATGGCCACACCCGTACATCACTTTCCTGCAATGAAACTAAGCGCCATAGAGACCGAGAGACAGACAAAAAAAGAGAGAGGAAGAGATAGAAATAGCTAAAGACAGTTTCTCGTTGTTCACTCGTAGTGACGCAGACAAAGCTGCGATTGATAGCGAGGAAACGTCCATGCGCCGGGGTTGGACTTGGCGTTAAGTTAGGCCTTTGTGCGTCCCTCGCGGGAGTTCTGATGTTATCTTCCTGTTCTGTGTGGTGTGAAGAGGACATTGATGAGGCTCCGAGACAAACACAGTGCAAGATAACCATCAGACGTTATTACACACAGGCTAACCCTGATGAGCTTCTGTTTACAGGAATGCATGGCCTCTAACCTGAGAGGCTTCATGAATATGAATATGAATACGCCACAGAAGCTCTTCGTACGGCTACGCTGGGGATGTTTGTGTTTTTGTGAATCTGATTAGAATAAAGGGAAAAAGATAGATCAGAGATCTACTGTAGCTACAGCTTGGGTACCACTTTCACCTCTCGCATTTCATAATCACTGTTTTGTGTGCGTTGTGTGTTTCGTCTAAAAGTGGGAAAAAAAACACAAGGAAGTGGCCACGCTTTATATTAGACAAAACAATCCAACGTGTAGTTTAATTTCTAAATGCAGTCATTAGTGTGTCCTGCATTAGCAAGTCAGACGAGGTCGCGGCACCGACCTGTAGATGAAGGAAAAAACTATATTAAACCATCATACAGCACGAGCGGAAATCATCCTGCATCGTGTTCTTCTCTTCAATCACCACACGGAGCTTATTCATTTGTTTTTCCCGCTCACAGAAAATGCAATCGGATGTATCTGGGTGTTCACTCAGCTCTGCTCTGCTCTTGCAGAGTTTCTGTGTAAGGCAGAGAGTGTGTGTGTGTTTGTGTGGGAAGCCGAGAGGAGGAGGGGGTGGGAGGGGGGCGCTGTAAAGGCGACAGTGTGTGTTTGTGTGTGTGTGTGTGTGTGTGTGTGTTGGTGTGACTTGCTCGTTATCCAAGTCAAAATTTATTAAAAATCTTTGCTCGTCTTGCGGAACACTCGTAAAAACCGTGTTACTCGTAATCCGAGGTTCCACTGTACCTAACACCAAACATGACGTCATAAAACATTACATATAACATATAAAGCATAACATTTAACATGGCATGACATGACATATCATTTTGTTGCAGGTTGTTATGCAAGAAATAAAGCACCTGGGGGATGTGCTGTTAGATGAAAATGATTAACGATGACATGATGGTGTGAGGCAGAGTGACCTCACTGAAGTTGATTACTTTCCAACATATGGGAGTGCCAGTTAACGTAATCTGCATTTCTTTGACGCAAAACAACACAACATAAACTAATTTCATTCCTCATAGACGACTGCAAACTCCAACTGGACTGATTTATTTTTTTTTATTATTAAAAAATTGTGTCATATATTCTACTGCCGTATTGCTACAATATTAAAGCAACTACAAAAAACAGGTTAGCTCCTCATTTCTCACTTACATTATATAAAAACTCTTCTCTGTTCTTCCTTTCATTTTCACTTAATAATACAAAAAAATTAAAAACACATCTTGGTCATGAGAAGCATCCATATTGAAGGAAAAAGCTTGCATCCTGCCTACATGCCAACATGGGGAAAAAAAGCAACTGTCACAGAAGCAAGAAGGTTTTTTTGTTCTTTAATCTCTTTTCTGTCGTAATTGAAAATGCCTGCTGCATCCTGCATTATTGTTTAGAGCGAGCGGATTCCCTGTGCATGCATGGGAACATCAACGTGGTTGCCATGACAGTCACAGTTACAGCTCATTGTCTTTCCATTCCCATCCTTATTGACCCACCGCACCATGGGTTTCATTAAGTCATCAAATTCTTAATAAAAAAAAAATAAATGAAAAAAACAACGAAAGGGGAAAAAAAATCAGGGTTGAGTTATGATTTTAATTTTTAGAGTCTGTTGAATTAGAGCAGAGACACCAGGGAGAGGACACGATACACTGAAAAAAAAAAAAAAAGCACACTGAATTTACTTAATTCAATCTCTTAACATTGATTCCGCGTGAATGAATTGTGATGCATTAAGACGATTTGTTTTTCCTACAATATATTCAATAATGGTGTATTTTCCGAGCCCTGAATAAAATCTCACACGCCAGCGCACACTTTTACCACAGAGGGATTTTATGTACCAACACTTTTTCACAAGAGTTTACAACGTACAGTAAGTGGATCGTATTTATACTACATGAGCTACTTAAATGTATTTACGAATAAGCAATCGAATCATGTTTCAACGAGAATAGTAATCTTTTTTATTTATACAATGGGTGTTCAAGTCATACCGGGACTGAAATATCTGGTGAAAGACTTCGAGCACAGTACGGTGATAAGACTTTTCACTGCAGTAAAACATTTGAACGGTGCAAACGCTTTGAACAAGGACATACAGTGCGTCCGGTATCGACGATCCCGACCGAGGTACAGCCGTTCCCGTGAACATTTCGCAAGAAGAATGCCTGATTCCTGATTCCATTTTTCAAGGTACTTGCAGGAACTTGCTGCTGCTGCCGACTTGCGGAAGAGAAGCATCTGTCTGTGTGAACTGTACACACAATCATTCACCAACACCACATGCACATTATAGGAACTCGGCTGGGAGATACTACCACATCCTCAGTATAGTCCTGATCTCGCTCCAAGCCGTTTCACATGTTTGAACCATTAAAGGAGTTCCTGGGAGGCCAGCGTTTCAGACGTGACGCAGACAGTACGATCATGAAGAAAACTTTCTACCTTGATGGTATCCAAGCACTAGTGAAACACTGGGATAAAGTGCATCAATGCAGCAGGGGATTATAGAGAGAAATAAAGAGAGTTTTTAATTCTCATAACTGTGTTCTGGTAATTAAAAGTCCTGGTTTGACTTGAATATCTAAATTTGAGTTTGTTGACTTTGATAACGTAGTTCCAAAAATATCAATAAATAGAAACAGGAACTATTGTGGAATGATGTTAAGAGCTGCTTGTCAAACGGTATAAATATTGTTGGAATCATTAAAGAGGGAAAAAAAAATGCACGCTTTAATGGCCAACACATTGTTAAATAGAAAATTACAGGTAATCCTAGCACATTTACATCACAATACAGCAACGGTGTACACAGTGACTCAAAATGGCGCCCTCACATGTAGCGAAGGGCAAACTGAATGAGAAATATTACCACTTTATTTTCACTACTCTGAACATTACTGTATGTATACAGTACATTATGAACAGTGTGTTTTGAAAACAGTAGAAGCATAAGTGATAAAATTTTTTAAAATCATGAATTTTTTTGGATAACTGAAAATGTCACGCCACAGCCACCTCACATGGACGAGAACCAAAATGAGGTGAAAAAATCTGTTTAAAAAAAACAAAACATCCATATGGACGGGGCCTTGTTGTCCCTATCTGAGACCTGGTTAAGTTTGCAGCAAAAACCAAAAAAAAAAAAAAAAAAGTGGAGGAGTGGTGAAAGGTAAACTCCTGGGGAGATCACTTGGCCCGAGCGGCTCTGAGTTGGCGGTTTTTATCAGAAACACCTCGGGGAACGAGCAAGCAGAAGTGAGACAGTAGGAGAAAGTAAGAGTGGAGTGTCAAGACTTAGCTAAAAATACACGCAAGAAAACCAACAGCAAAATTCTAGCAAGTGACTAAACAGGTCAAACCCGATATATATATATATATATATATATATATATATATATATATACGGAGCAAAATGCAAGAGACTGACACAGCCATGGTGGTTCCAGCTGCAGGGATTCAGGAGGGCGCGTGATTTGTGATTCATGATTCATGATTCGTCTCCAGCTTGCGTGACTTCACTCTATTCCACCATAAAGACGTGTTATGTCAAGGACCACCCATCTCCCTGAGGCTAACAGCCAAACTGGGCACGCTTTTGTCCTTTAAACTGCTTTTTCCCCTCCGTTAGGAAAAGACTGAAAGCTGGGACAGAAAGAGCGGGAAAAAGGATCTGATATATATATACTGATATATACATACACCTCCCTCTCTCTCTCTCTCTCTCTCTCTGACAGTCTGCTCTGTAGCTGCCAATTAGCTCTTTTCTTTTAAGTACAGCGAGGTCATTAGGGCCACGCACCCTCAGTACTTCTTCAGCGTGGACGACGTCCAGAAATCCCCTCGGCAGGAAACGATCAATGACTTCTGTTTAGATAATCGGCGCATGTGAGTTAAATCACAGACCACCGTGGCGTGAAGGAATAACGGTAGCTAGTGTAAGTAGTCCGTATAGAGTTTATAAAAGTTTACAAAAAGGTAATGAATCTTTAGCTGCTGGATAACCTTACAACTTACTTGTAGGCGCAATATTTGCACCGATGTCTTCTCAAGATACAGTACACTTCCTCCCTGTACGAGTGTCTATATAAACAGTACTTTCTTTTGGTTTCCCCCTAAGTGCTTGTGTAGGTTTTAGTCTGTGCTGCTGCAGAACTCATCTCGTCTCATCTCATCTCATCTCATCTCATCGTCAGTGGCTCAATATAACCAGTTACCAAATCCATACCACTGAGACGCAGAGATTGTGAAAATCATGAAGGTGTGTACGGAAGAAAACATCTCAAGACATGCTAATATAGTATTGTGGTGAAACAGATTATGAAGTTTTCTATTCCTCTTACACCACAACAGTTTACCGCCAATAAGCCGTTTAAGTAATCAATCAATGACATTTAGAATTACATGTAATATAATAGATCAGTATTTGTGTATGGTTTAGCCTTAATATAGATTTATCTTATCTTATCTTACAGTATATCACCTCATCTCATCTTATATAATCTTATATCATCTTAAGTGGATCAATATAACCAGTTACCCAATCCATACTCCTGAGACGCAGAGATGGGAAGTCAAAACTATATTTGGGTGAAAATTATGACGGTGTGTAAGGAATAAAACACCTGACATCAGACATGCTGATACATCTGTGGGACCTCGGCATACGGACGCCCCGCCTCACAAATGTTTGCCTTAAGAACTGAGTTTTGTAAGGAATTTGCCTTGGGGTACGAAGCATTTTCATCACATGAGCGACTGAACCGAGCCGAAGCGCGTACGGCCAGGAGCTGTTCAAAACTTGTTTGCTTCTGTGAAAAGCCAAGTGAAGCGAGTTTGGGCAAGATTTAGTGTAGACAGCACCATGGGTTTTCATGAGTTTGGTTTTTAAAGCAGCCGGTGCCAAGAGGAATCATAAACTAAGGTTACATGAGGTTTAATGTCTATTCATTTCATATTTTACTTCATTAACATGTCTTTTCTAAATGTTTTGATTGTTTTTATATGCATAAATATGATTAAAGTGTTGGAAATTGGTAATGGTAATATTTTGGGTGGCTGGAACAGATTACCTACATTTACATTATTCCTTATGGGAAATAATGTAAATATAGAGTATTGTGAAGACATTTTTTAAAAATAATTTAAACAATAACTTAATATTTAGAATGACATGTACTATAATAAATCAGACATAAAAGAAGTTAGCTCCTGATGTTATTTACAATATAGTAGCCATAAACAGTCATTTCCCTACCAGGTTGTTTTAAGCCCATAAGATAATAAAACAAACAAAAAAAAAAGTGATATGCACCACGTATCTGATATCTGATTTATGATTTAGAAATTAGGACTCAATCTGAAATGTAAAGCAGTGACAATACAATACAATACAATACAATACTATAAGACTAAAGTGTGACTTCCATATATTAGTATTCATTTCAATTCAAATTAGATAACCACAAAGTTGCAGGTTTATTTCCTGGGGAGAGGGAAGCTGGATTTATGTCTGATTCCACTCTACAAAATATCTATAAATAGCCTGGGAAAAAAAGCTCTGCGTCTGTATTCAAACAGGGATCAAAGCTGTAACTCTGCCCACTAGAGGAGGAGCGTCTCGGTCGGTGTGGTGCGGGCAGCGGGGTAGAGGAATGTTACCGAGAGGTCTGAGAGTCTCTGGAGGACTGGAACACAGACATGCTATTTAAGCTCCCAGTCTCACCTTTCTCTGCTAATGCACTGAACAACAAAAAGCGAGAGAGAGGGAGAGAGAGGGGGGGGAGAGAGAGAGATGGAGAGAGACAGAGGGGGGGGGGGAGAGAGAGAAGGAGAGAGAGAGAGAAGGAGAGAGAGAGAGTGGGAGAGAGAGAGAGAGGGGGGGGGAGAGATAGAGAAAGAAAGAGAGATGGAGAGCAAGAACAACTTTTTAAGTGTCTCCGAACTTAGCCAACATGGGAGACAAAAGTCCATTCCTGTGCCCACTAATGCTTTCATCTGTCCTATGAGAGCACAGGCGACAGAATCAGCATCTTTCTCTCAGTACATTCTCTCTCTCTCTCTCTCTCTCTTTTCAGGACTTCATTAAACTCTTTTAAAAAAGCCCTCATCCTGCACTCATAGCTGAACTCTTTCCTGATAAAATGCCCCCCCAAAAAATCTATTGCATTGAAGACCAATTCTAAATGTATTACAGTTATTATTATGATTATTATTTACAGATGAATGACAAATTATAAGAGAACTGACATCAGGTCTATTAGGAAGGTGTTTGGGGCACTACAAGCCACATCTCAGGAAATGAATAGGAAAAATGAACACTATTCTCTCAATGGTGTTTTGGATGAGAACGGAGATCGCTGCCGTTCACTATACGCTCACGTTAACTCCGTGTCATTGGAGTCCCTTGTAGAGTAGTTTTGTGAGGCAAGCGCTACTGTTGTAGCTTGTCCTTTTTTTTTTTTTTTTAAATAAGTGTGAGGGTTTTTCTGAGACTTCTTGCAGACAGCATCAAAGCCTTTCAAAGCGCTTCTTCATTCCTTATATGGTAATAATTCCTGGAGTCTGTGTCTGTACGGATATTCATGCAACTTTCTGTCTCTCTTTGTTCTCCCCAGAACATGTTAATTACTTTGTTCTTTCATGTAACAGATGTACATGACATGAGGCGTTTGGTTCAAACCCTAAATACCCTGTCTATACTGTGTGAATAGACCATTCAGACTCAATAATGCTTGTTATATGTGTGTATATATACAGTATATGTGATGGCGTGTTGAAGCTCTCCAGTAATCGTATCGAAGCTCGTTGGACACTTCAAGCAATTAATTCCTCAGATTTTTAGGAATAATAAAATCGACTCTATTTATAACTGTATACACAAAACAAATGTGGCACAAATTGAGAGGAAATGTAGTTTTTTTGACTACATGCGAGGCTTCACTTACATTTCTGACATCTACAGTAATCTAATCTTATCTAATCATACGCTACTAGTCAAAAGTTTGGACACACCTTGTACCTCCATGGTCAGTCCTGCTTTTTATTTCTTTCCACACTGTAAAACAATGCTCAAGGCGTTTATCCAAAATACACAATAATCTCCTTTGAACAGTTGATATTGAGATGCATCTGCTACTTATTCTCTGTAAATCCTTCATAACGGCTCTAATGTGAGGTGCTGTTTGTTTATTAGTGATTTCTGAGGCTGGTGACTCTAAATGAACTTCTCCTCTGCAGCAGAGGTAACGTTTTGGTCTCACTTTCCTGTGAAGGTCTTCATGAGAGACAGTTTCATCATGGAGCTTGATGGTTTTTTTCTAAATGCAGTCGACGATAATGTTCCTGCAAGAACTGTTTCAGAACAGCTGACCTTCATGTCTTAAAACAACAACTGACTGTCCAAACATTTGACTGGTATCGAATCTATTATTATTATTATTATTATTATTATTATTGTAAGCTGGTCCATTTGTATTCAGAACGGATTGTTCTCGAGATCTACTGCTACATGAAGTTCTCAGAAGTGAATGCACCTGTGGATCTCCTTCGTCGCCTCGGCCTCTCTGTCGCGTTTTTGTTCTCTACGCTGTGACCTTCTCAGGCTTTGCTGTTTCTCCTCAGAGCTTGTGCGTGTAAGGAAGGTTTTAGTACAAAAAACTAAATAAATAAATAATAAAAAAAGTGTGTATTGGCGTGGAGATTTGAAAAAAGCTGCACATCCCCCTGCAGACACACACATACACACACACATACACACCTCCAGGGCCTTCACAAGATGATGAGAATCCAATTCAATTTATGGTGAAGTGGGAAATGTGCCAGACCCCCCGAGGGCCCGGCGCTACTAACTCATCTCTCTGTGATGAGGAAAGGGACAGTCTGACTCTGAGTGTGTGTGTGTGTGTTTGTTTTATTTCCTCATACACCCTGATTCAACCCCTTAACAGCGAGTGCTATAATGCATTCCAACATTTGCAGCTATGACTGTTTGTGATCATTGTATGCTCTAATATATAACTTTGTAATTTATTTAACGGTTATGGTTTATGGAAATTTGTAATGCGCATTTCATTTGACTTTAATGCTGGCTGAATGAATGTGGTGTAAACAGGAAGTACTTACATGCTGTGTAGCACACACCAGCCGCAGTGAGGATCCCCGGAGCCCAGACACTCGCTGCAGGATGAATACTGCTCACAAGCCTCTACTGGGACACGAGTGAGCTGGAAGAGAGGCAGAACGATGGAGAGAGAGGCAGTCAGTGAAGCACAGGTGAGATAGAAAATAAATGGATCCGGTGGGTTCGGGGTGTATTGTGGGTTGTATTTCTAAGGCAGCACTTGAGCGTTCTTTGTAGAACCTGGACACAGAGTATTTCCTCAACATAAAGGGTTCCAGCTTAAATGCTGCAGTTAACAGAGAACATCTGAAAATCCAAAAAGCCCCTGAAGAATCTTTTTTCATTAAGAATGGACATTGATAGTCATTATTCCATTCAAGATGGCTCAAACGTTTAACACTGTGGGTTACTGATCAAAAGGTCGGGGGTTCAAGCCCCAGCACCGCCAAGCTGCCACTGTTGAGCCCTTGAGCACATCCCTGTATCCTGACTGACCCTGTGCTCTGACCCCAGCTTCATTTCCAGCGTGCTGTAGAGTACAAGTGACAAGCAGTTGAATCATTATTATTTACCCTAAAGCTTGTTTATCTGGGGAAAACGTTCTTTGAGGAACCCAACAACAATGTGTTCCGTCCATCCGATGAACACTGAAAGATACACTTTGCATAATACTATACATGGATATTTAGTTCCACAGAAAAAAAAAAACTTTTTTGCCACATCTCTTTGGGGAAACACTTGAAAGATTGTGTAGAACCCAACAACAAAACATTTCCAGATCAGACAGAATTCCAAATAAATCTCTGCAGACAGCAATAAACCTTTAACAATGCAAAAAAAAAAAAAAAAAAAAACCTTGAAGAGTGTTTCTTCATCAGAGAGGCTTCGGAATACGACTCGTACCCTTAACAATCAAAACAATACGTGAAGAACCATTTTCTCTTACTTTCAAACTCTTGCTTGGAACCCTAACAGAATAAACAGCTTGTCTTCTGGAATAAACCTTTGAAAGTTCTTTGTAGAACAACAGGGTGTTAGAAAGAGTTAGAATTAAAACCCTTAAGAAATCTTTATGAAGCTGAGGAGTCTTATCCAGGCAAGGAACCCTTGAAGAACAGTTTACATGATATCTACAGTAGAACTCTGTGGAGAACTCAATTGTTCATTTTGTTTCATCTTGAACATTTCCTTAACACAACAACTTCTTTATGAAGTCTAATGGCAAGATAATGAACCACTGAGGAAGAGTACATTAAAGCGTTATTTATAACTTGAAATGTTTTTTTGGCTTTTTTTTCTAAAAAGTTAAATCCTGAAAAAGTTCCTTGTGGAACCTGATAACAACATTCTTAGTGAAAGAGTTTCGAGTAGGAACCATTCACGTATATAAAGCCTCTAGGACTGTAGACTACTTAGAACTTTAAAGCATGCTTCAGCTGGTCTTTCTGGAGAAACCATTAAAGGTCCTCTATAGATCCCAGAAACAGTGTGTTAATCTACCAAAATCTACAGTGTACTGTAAGACCTCTACTGGAAGCAAAATACCATTATTTTCTTTAAGCATTAACATGGTTAATTTAAAACCTTCAAAGCTTCTTGGGTTTGTATTTGAGTATCAGTGAAGTTCTTCCTCATCTGAGAGGTTTCAAAGGAGAAAAAGAACCCACAACCAACCGAAGAACCATTGAGGAACCAAGAGAGTACATGGAATGAAAAGAACTTGAAATGAATCCTGCAGAAAGCGAAAATGACATTTTATTTATGAGAGCATATGAGTTAAATGTGATTATGAAAAAAAAATACAGTAGATGATGATGAGGATAGAAGACGTGGAAGTGGAGACATGGGCATGAAGGTTAAGATAACAAGCAGCAGTAAGGTTTGGTCATGACTTGGGTATAATAACTACTGTATTATTCTACTCAAATCGTGTCGGGGTGACAGTGACCAGTCTTCTCACACCAGTCAGATGCAAAAAAAAAAAAAAAAAAAAACTCCGATGACGATGTGAGATGATGAGAGTAATGAACATTAGCACGCGTCACACGTCACGCTGGTTAAACTGCAAAGCGTGCCAGGATTCAGCCAAGTCACTCTCCTTCAGGATCAAGGGAGAGGTGTAAGAGAAAGACTGGAATATAGATGTAATAACCCAGGAGGGACAGGCCCCTGTGTCATCGCTGTCTCCGGGGTGAGAGCTTAGAGCCTCCGGCTTTCGTCATGCTTTTGATTAATAGCCCGTCAGCGGTCAATGACTGTTGTCAATCACGTGTCAGCCTGAGAGCAAGAGACGCTTGCACGAGAGATTTCCTGTCTGCTTCTTAGAACTGTATCTGAGAGTCAAACACAGCGCTCCCCACAGTGTACCCTAATCGCAGATGGCTTTGCATAGTTTTTAAATCTGTCAGTTCAGGAACAGGGAAGATCTAACCGCTTTCTGTCAGCGTTCAGTAATTAGAGACTAAAATTCTCGCATTAAAAACACGAGCGGTGACCCACCTGCCTCATATACGTTCACGGAATTGGAGTTTCGTTATGATAAAGCACTAACCGTTCATCATCATCAGCTCCAATTGACGTTCATCCGCTCTTTTTGGGTGCTTGCCATGATCGACAATATCGAGCCAAATCATTGCTGTGTTATACGGAAATTAGACCTGATCAAACTGAACTTGGAAATATTAAACAGCTGGACGTTTGACTGATAATCAGGAATGAAGAAGGTGACTAGCGTTGTGCAACTGTTGCTCTTAGTTGTATATTTAAAATGTGTACAATATCACTAAAGAATATTAGTATTAGAATAATACTGCCATACACAAGGCAATAAAAGTGATTATTAATCAAAGCGGATCTCTGGACTGGGAATTTTGTAGATGAAGACTGATTTGATTCAATTCTCTACACTAAACAGAGATTCGATTCCGTGAACCAATACACAGAGTTGATTCAGTGAATTCAATTCAACAAAGCAAACGGTGATTCGGTTTATTAACCACCTCTACAGAGATTCAATACAGTGATCCACTAAACAAGTGTTTGATTCAGGAATCCACTACACAGCGATTTAAATTCACTGATACAATACAATACAAAACTAATTGATTCGGGGGAAACAGTAAACAGATGTATTTCAGTGATCCACTACACGTTTATTTGATTCAGTGAATCATTAAACAATGATTAGATTTAATATTTAATTTATTTAAGTGAGCCAGTAAACAGAGATTGATTCATTGGATAAGTATTCCATTAAATAGCGATTTGATTCGCTGAATCAATTCAATACACTAAACATGAACTCAGTTCTGTGAACCACTAAACAGAGATTAAATTCATTGACTCTCATTGACAAAACAGCTATTTGACTCAATGGGGCACTAAAAACTTGATCCGGTGATTCAGTAAACAGCGCTCAATACAATAAACAATAAGCAATTCAATTCAGCGATCCGCTGCACAAATATTCGATTCAGTGATCCACAAAACAATAATTCAAAGCACTAAACAGTGATTTAGTTCAGGGATCCACTTAACAGAGCGGACCGTGGTTCAGTAAACAGTAGGTCAATTCAGGGAGTCAATTTCACTCACTCACTCATCGTCTATAGCGCTTTGTCCTGTGTACAGGGTTGTGGGCGGGGGTTAGGCTAGAGATATCCCAGGGCACAAGGCGGGGCACACTGTGGACAGGGTGCCAATCCATCACAGGGCACACACATAATTAATCCTAAATCTGCATGTCTTTGGACTGTGGGAGGAAACCGGAGTACCCGGAGGAAACCCACCAACCACGGGGAGAACACGCAAACTCCATGCACACAGACCCCGAGGTGGGGATAGAACCCGGACCGTGGAGGCGACAATGCAAACCACTAAGGCATCGTGCCGTGATGAGTCAATCTTATTTAAGAAATTAAACTGTGTGTGTGTGTGTGTGTATTATTTTATGCTATTATTTACCCATTCTTTGATAAGGCCATAAATAAAAGTTTATTGCCTTATCAAATTAAATTAAAATATAATTATTTAAATTAAATAAATAAATATTAAATTATTTTAGAAAAGCCCTTAAACTGGAGACTCCTACTATCATCATCTTACATAAAGCATGGTTAAAAATATATATATATATACAGCACATTGTTTTTAGTAATTTATAAGTAGCATGCAGCATACAGGTCTTTCTAAAGGAATGTGCTGTTACTATAGAAACGATGACATATCAGACAACGTGTTCATATAAACCTCTGATTTGCAGCTGCACTACCGTCCAATCAGATTTGTGAATAAAAGAATGTGGTATAATCGGTCCTGACACCTTTCTAAAATCCTGACTAATATCTTTCTCCGTCTGAATTAAACCAGCGTGCCCTTTAATATAGACTGCATTTATGGCGCATTGCTGTGCGCTGGAGCATTAAATGTGATTAAGACATAAAAGGCCAAACTTAGTAAAGACTTGATCCTGAAGACTGGTTCAATCTCCAGGAAGCAACCTATTTCCCCATTCAAACCTCGCACCACCTCGTACAGTATGTCCACAATTGCTGTATAAAATAGTCCTTATTTAAACAAATAGATTTAATTATTCACTTTCCTAGTCTAGTCTGACATTACAGGATGTGGTTCATCATTAGTTTCTCCAGGGGAAGCTTCACACTGATTATTAATTCGAGGAAGTGTGCTGACAATTACGGAACTAATAGATTGTAAATAAATAAATAAACAAATACAGAAAATGGTTTATGCTTACCAACAAAATCCCTGTCTTCTAAACAGTAATCTGAATGGATGTAAACATTCCATGAGTGGTGATATACAGCATAAGAGCCCTGGGATGTTTAACTATATGTATCGCCAGCATGTGTTTTGTTAAAAAGCTAATTAGCTTCTAACACGAGCCAGAATCCCAAAACTAACTCTAACGTCAGATCAAGGGCACTACTTGGTATGTGAAACAAGGGATTGTACACCTTTCAATTTAACGCTCTTTGGGATTCAACCCCAGAACACAAAAGTTAGCTGATATTCTAAAGTGGAATAAGTGGAAATATAAAGTACTTTCTGGTATGTTTCTCAGGACTTTCCACAACCTCATGGGTTTTTATTCTTCTCACCTTTTGGCAGCAAAGTACCAGTAAGAATTGAAAACTGCTTCCTCTCCTGGTAATTACCAAGAATTGTCAGTCTCCAGCACTGCCAGACATGGTTAGTTAGTTCTGCCTGTCATGAAAGGATATGCTGGTGGAGCAAAATAGCTGTTTAAATAAACAAACAAATCATGATATGTTTATAATAAATGGGGTTTGTGAAACTGTTGTATAAAAGCAACATCACAGCCTACAGCCAATCGGTTATTCAAGCACAACAGCACTCCCTCACTTGTAATATTGCTTAAATATTACCTCAAAAAATATTACCTAAAATTGTTAGATAAAAAAAACAATAATAATTATAAGTTTCTGCAATGGTTTAATAATTTTAGGACACTGTGTTCGTTTGGTAGAGTAGGAGCAATGAGGCACATTTATACAATGTGTCATGCACACTCAATCCGCGACCGGCACGAGGACCCGGAAGTAATGCGGTCGCGAACCCGGAAGTATAAAAGGA